>JANPXK010000960.1:0-28035 GCA_024704745.1 Rosa lucieae
CTATGTAAAATAATGTGTTTTAGTGTACCTAAATTTATATAGTGTACCTAATATTTATATACTGTACCTAATGTTTGTAAATTCAATATCGTCAAATTAAATAATGTTGATAATATACCCGCAGCATCGCGCGGGCTATCTCGCTAGTTTGTATAAAAGGACAAGGAAAACCGGCAGAATTATTAGCTACATGAGAGAATGCTGCAACAAGCTTGAGAATGTTGCACCGTACAAGCATTATTAGCTAACATCTTGTTCTTATTGTTTGTAGCTCTGTGCTTGGATAAGAATTTTGTGTGCGCGCGTACGGTGCTGCAGTTATAGTATTAATCCCTAAATATAGGGCATCTGTCAGAAAATAAATGGAGAGCATCTCGGAATTAATTAACGAATAAACATGACACTTGGTACAAAAGTTAATTAAGAATATAAAAGGGAGCATCTCGTGCTAAATTTATTAGTAATTTCATTGACTTTTTCGACAAGAAGTACCATCATTAACTTGTTTCATAATTGCAAATAGAAATAACTGGTGTTTAAAATAGCAAGCCTTTGAGGCGTGGTTTGCGAGGTTTCATCAAAATGTTTTGAGGCTACCTTTAAAAGATTTTTTAAATTTTATTTTTAACTTTTATTTTTTATTTTTTAAATATAAAGATCATGCAATTATTTATCAGCAAGAACTATATCTATTTTTTTTTAGGGAAATGGAATCATGTTCTAATATATTACGACATTACTGTGTTAAACTAGAGGGTTTCAAGAAACCACTCATACAACAAAATCAAGCATAATACACACTGCACAGAGCAGTCAATCAGACTACATATAGCAGAACGACTAAAAACAAAAACAAACAAACCAAAAAGAAAGAAAATGCAGAAAGTAAAAAAATCTACACATATCCAACCCTAAATCAATGCTACTAACTTGACAAGCTTTGACGCCTAAGACTATTTTGGTGTACATCGCACTACGACCACGGTTAGACAAGGGAAGAGCACTTATTCGAAGCACAAAATAAATTAGGCATTGCCACTCCCTAAAGGTCCACAACAGGCCCAAACTAATAGAGAAAGGTGAAAAAGAGGTTGGGCTAGTCCAACCAGACCACAAAATAGGAGCCTAGCTAGACTAGGCCTATGCCCTAATCCCACCTCCATCCACGAGTCTTCCCAGAAGGTCCTGCTATCAACCGTCGAGGGAGCAGCCTCACCCTATCAAATCCGTTGGCCGGCCACGTTGCTCCACCATCGCTGTTCTCAGAGAAGCTCACCCCGACCTGGACAATAAAGATCAAGCCCCGCCGCTGAGCTCAGGTACCCCTGGATCACCGTACAAAACGCCGCCCTAAAGCACAGAGCCCTAACATGCAACGCAACCCCCGCCCCCGAGAAGAACCTCTTTGACCCCCGGTCTACACCCTCAACCGCCGCAACTGAAACAGCAGCAAATTGGAGCCCTTGTCGTCTCAAGCTTTCCTGTCGAAACACCGATCTGAAAAAAACTCCGCCTGAGAATCCAAAGGACTGCAACGACGCTCCTTACCCTTACCGTCGATATCCCGGCACCGCCTGGTCTGGGGACCTTGAGATCGTCGCCGCCAGCAATCGAAACCTAGGTATCGCAATCGAGGTTGCTCCGAAGTCCTAGGAGGCCTCCTCTGATTATTTTGGTTTTTTTTATTTTTGAAAACTAACTCTATTTATCATGTGATTTCATGATAAATTTGGATGATATCTTACAGATTTTAGTAGTTTCCACTAAAATAATGATGATGTTCAAGTAAACCCTAATTTGTGTTTGGCCCAAACTCTAGGTTACTTGCTTTAGTGGTAATAAGGTTAAATTAGAAGGATCTAGATTCCTATTCAATATACGATTACTTTCCTTATATGATTGAGATTCTATCCATTGTAATCCTCTATATAAAGAGGCCCCTATTATCAATGAAAATACACAACAAATTCCTCTCAAATTCAGTTTCTCTACAACACGTTATCAGCACGAAGCCCTAACCCTGAAACCCTAAATTCGTAGCCTTCAAATTCCAGTTACCACCGCCGCCCACCTTGAAGATCCAAATTTCAGGAAGCCTGAACCGGCGGTGCCACCTTCAGAACCGGTCAAAAAAAATACCCGAACCGGCCTTCGGAAATACCGAAAACCTCTCTGCCCAGTTCAAAGACGTCCTTACCACCACCTGCAGCCATACTCCACCACCTGTAAAGTCTCCATTCCAGACACCCGGAACAGGGAAATTTAACCACCGGAACTGCCAAAAAGTCCCTGAACCGCTCACCAGAAATACGCCTGCCCTGAACCTCCGCCTCACCTTCAGCCTGCAGATCCTCTCCCTGTCCTGTGTCTGTAAGCCCAACCCAGAAGCCCAGAGAAGCCCAGAAGCCAAGCAACACGGTCCACTGACGTCAGCCTGCCACGTCAGCACCCAGTTAGCCCTCTGACGTCAGCGTCAAAGCGCCACTTCAGCACCGGTCAACCCTTCGGTCAACGACTAGTCAAAGCCTGTCAACCTTTTTCCAGACACTTTCCTGCCACTTTTCCTGCCACTTTCCAGCGACATTTTTCCGGTCAAGATTTCCTGTAATTTTTCAAGGTAAACTTTTCTAAAAGTACCCGTTTTTGAAGTTTTTATTACTTTTCTCTTCCTTTTATCGTGGACTTCCAACATCCCTTCTTCTACCCCCCTTTCTTCTTCATTGGGGAGACCAAAAAGCCGAACTGTGGGGGTTTGTGCTCACTCAAAGCTTGGAGCTTGTAAAGTCCTCCAAACTTAGAGTTTGTTGAAGAGAAGAAAACGATCGACCACATACATCGTGTTTCGATCTATCCAAAAACCCCTCTTGGAATCAGATTTTCTTGGAAGCGACTACGCTCAGAAAATCCCTAATTTCTTGGAAGCGACTACGCTCAGAAATTTTGCAGTTTTTCGTAGTAGCCCTTTTTCGCTCAGAAACTAACCCTATTTTCTTGTTGTTTTTCAGGATGAGTAACCTGAACAAGTTGAGCTTAGTTCCACTAAAGACAATAGGCGAATGATACCACAAGTGGTTCCGTGATGTGCACTAGCATCTTAAAGCTAATGGGATCCTGAGTACGATCTAAGAGCCAAGTCAGGACGTGCTTACTCCTCAACAAGCTGCTGCTTTTGAAGCAAATAGAGCTAAGAGAGAGGAGAATAAAGCTAAAGCCATCATTATCATGACAAGGCACATGAATGACGCGGTCTAAAATGAGTACCTCAATGAGGAAGACCCAAGAAAACTATGGGTAGAACTTGAGCAGTGTTTTGGCAACGTCCGTGATTCCCTGCTTATAGACTTAGAAGTGAGATGGCATAGCCTCCGCTTCTGTGATTTCAAGTCTGTACTTGACTACAATTCTGAAGCGCTTCGTATCAAGTCTATGATGGAATTCTGTTGATTGAAAATCACTAATACGATGTTGATCGAGAAGACTCTCTCCACCTTCCCCGTCTCTGCATTGATGATAGCCAAGAACTATCGGATTGACGTTAATGCTAAACGCATCACAAGATTTCATGAGCTAATTAGTGCCATGAATGTAGCTGAAAAGCACGACAACATACTTGTGAAGAACTATAACTCTAGACCCGTGGGAACCAAGTCAAATCCGGAGTCTAATTATAGTTGCGCTTCCAAGGGAGGACACAAGGAGTGAAACCTTAAGAGTAGGGATAATCCTGGACATTCTGATCCATATTCTCGGCCTAAAAAGGAAGGAAATGGCCAAGATAGGAGTGCACGAAACCGTCAATACTACAAAATCAAAAATAGACAACGTTACCTAGATAATGGTTTAATAAAAAGCGTTGTGATTTTTTTTTTTACAACGGTATAATCAAAACTGTTATCTATAGATACTAACAAAGTGTTGGTCCCTTGGTTAGAAGTTTTCTCATTTAACTTCTACAACGGTGCGATCGAAACTGTTATCTATAGATGCTAACAGAGTGTTGGTCCCTTGGTTAGAAGTTTTCTCATTTAACTTCTACAATGGTGCTATCGAAACCATTATCTATAGATGGTAATATAGTGTTGGTCATTTGGTTAGAAACACTACTAGTAGACCAAGTTAAAAAATTTTGGAAACACGGGAAGAAAACTTTTTATTCTCGCGCACTTGGTTCCTTTTCCTACTTTACCAAAATTTGATAACTGCACGACCCATTCTCTCTCGCTCACTCCTGCTACTATCTCTCTCTCATTAACTGCCTCCGCCCTCTCGCTTCCACCGGCAAGCTTTCTCTCTTCTCTCTCTCTCTCTACAAATAAGACACATTTTCAGCAAAGCAAACTTAAACAATTGTCCTTCTCTTCAAAATTTAGGGTTTCAAAACCCCAAATCCAATCCTCAAATTGATCAAACCGAACGCATGCGCTGATGTAGGAGCCCCTCATGGTGGTGCAACCCAGGTGGAACAAAACCCTGTATTGTGATTGGCCTCATTTCCATTTTCCACACCCACCCAAATTTGACTCAATCCCTCTCATCCTATTCCTCTTCCTCTCAGTTCTAATCCTCCAATCAGATTCAGATCTCTTGGCCAAAGACCTATATCTCTACATTTCACTCTACAGTTTCATGTACGGAGAATTGAGGTTCTGAGTCGCTGACGAGTTACTGAGTCACTGACCGAGTCGCGATGGCGGGTAAGACCCACTTAGTGTCGATTCGGGTGTCGTACCGCAACCTGAAGGATACGAAAGTTGAAATGACACTACAACAGAAAGTCTTTTTA
This sequence comes from Rosa lucieae, assembly GCA_024704745.1. Classification (NCBI taxonomy): domain Eukaryota; kingdom Viridiplantae; phylum Streptophyta; class Magnoliopsida; order Rosales; family Rosaceae; genus Rosa; species Rosa lucieae. Next base: position 4,784 of record JANPXK010000960.1, read on the forward strand.
GCGACCAAGTTTTTTGCGAGGAATTTATTTTCCTCAGTAAATGTCACTTTTTACGAGGAATATTTCGATTCCTCACTAAATGTCATTAGGTTTTCAGTGAGAAACATATTTTCCTCACTATACACCACTTTCTACGACAAATATTTTTGTTCATCACTAAAAGTGACCATAGTTTGGTCTCCTAAATCATCATGTTATTAGCGAGGAAATATGAGACTAGGGTGAGGAATTTTTTCATTGCGAAAACGACATTCAATGAGGAAATAACGATTTCGTCGTTATTAGTTTGGCGGAAAATAATGTAAAACCCGCCAAATTCAATGGTTACAAAATTATGGATTCCTCGCTAAAATCTCATGTTTTACGATGAACTATTTCCTCGTGAAAAGAAGCAATTAGCGAGGAAATAATGATTTCGTCGTTATTAGTTTGGCGGAAAATTATGTGAAACCCGCCAAATTCAATGGCGACAAAATTATGAATTCCCCGCTAAAAGCCCGTGTTTTACGATGAACTATTTCCTCATGAAAATAAGCAATTAGCGAGGAAATAACTATTTCGTCGTTATTAGTTTGGCGGAAAATTATGTAAAACCCGCCAAATTCAATGGTGATAAAATTATGAATTCCTCGCTAAAAGCCCGTGTTTTACGATGAACTATTTCCTCGTGAAAAGAAACAATTAGTGAGGAAATAACTATTTCATCATTATTAGTTTGGAGGAAAATTATGGAAAACCCGCTAAATTCAATGGCGACAAAATTATGGATTCCTCGCTAAAAGCCTGTGTTTTACGATGAACTATTTCCTCGTGAAAAGAAACAATTAGCGAGAAAATAACGATTTCGTCGTTATTAGTTTGGCGGAAAATTATGTAAAACCCTCCAAATTCAATGGCGACAAAATTATGGTTTCCTTACTAAAAGCCCGTGTTTTACGATAAACTATTTCCTCGTGAAAAGAACCTATTAGCGAGGAAAAAACGATTTCGTCGTTACTTGTTCGGCGGAAAATTATGTAAAACCCGCCAAATTCAATGGCGACAAAATTATGGTTTCCTTACTAAAAGCCCGTGTTTTACGATGAACTATTTCCTTGTGAAAAGAACCTATTAGCGAGGAAAAAAAGATTTCGTCGTTACTTGTTCGGCGGAAAATTATGTAAAACCCGCCAAATTCAATGGCGACAAAACTATGGTTTCCTCTCTAAAAGTCCATGTTTTGTGATGAACTATTTACTCGTCAAAAGAAGCATTTAGCGAGGAAAATACATTTTCCCCGTTATTAGTTTGGGAAAAATTGTATACGTATATATATATATACAGATCCTATCCCGAGCAAGGCCTCGCTTTGAAATTTCAAAGTGAGCTTAGGGTTTAGGATCACATTTCCATCGTATATCCACATCTTGACCGTTCATTTTTTAGGTACTAATGTATAGATCACCTCTGCAAAATTTTAGCCAAATTGATGGTCGTTAAGACATTGATAACTGCCATAAAGCTAGTACGGTTCAGGTTGGATAGATTCGGTTCGTCCATTGGTTTAAGCTAGTTAGATACCTTAACGACTATCAATTTGGCTGAAATTTTACAAAGGTGATCTATACATTAGTACCTAAAAACTGAACGGTCAAGATGTGGATATGCGACTGAAATGTGATCCTAAACCCTACCTCGACCAAATATTTCCACCTCGATTAGATATTCCCGCCTTAATTAGATATCTCCACCTTAACAGGATACCTCCTCTAAACAAGAAATCTTCTTATTGAGAATATAGAAAAACAGGTAAAAAAGATAATCAAAAACTACATATTATTTTGCTATTCCCATTAGATTGAGAACCTTTCACATTTCTAATAGATTAAGGGTAACTGCTCTATAAGAGACACACCGACATATACTATAAGATTACCAATGAATGACATGTGCTAAGTGTTTATATTTGTCGGAATCATTTTTTTTTCTTTTCCTTTCAAATGTGCAATGTGATAATGACGTATCTAATTTTATAATCATTATTCATATGCATGTGCATTATTCATATTCATGCTTTTAAAATTATGATGGAAATATCATAGACTTCTCCACAATTAAAAACCGTTAAGATATTCACAATCATAGAGATACCCTAAACCCATTTTTATTTTTATAAACACATTTTTATTTTTATAAATGACATATTGAAGGATTAGAAAGATGAAAAAAAAAATTAAAAATAAAGAACTTTTTTTGGTTTCATTTACCGAAGGGGGAGGGAAAAAAAAGAAGAAGCGCTAATCTAAAAAGGAAAACAATTAGAGATAAAACCTAAAAGAAACAAAACTCAATTCTCTCTCTCACGGCGATCTCGTCGACCTTCATCTTCATAATACGTCTTTGAGCCTCCCTCTCTGCATCTCCCATCTTTGAAGCTCTGATCTCTGCAGGTAAGACTACATTCATCTTTCTTCCTCCTTATACATCATTATTGTATAGTTTGATTAACGAAAATCTTATTTTCAAGAACACAATAAAGGTTTCGATCAAATTGGGATTGAATTGAATTGGGTCTGGGTTGAATTGAATAATTACCGGAAACTATAACCCAGTTGTCCATCTGCAAAAGATAGTGATGATGATGATCTAGGAGTTTGCTACTGTAAATATCCTCTCTCTAAAACTCTTCTTTAAATTTGTTGCTATGCATGTATACCTCGATTGTCTTGATCGTCTTTACTGTTCAATGGCTTTGCCTTAATTTGCAGTTATTCAGTGTATATTTGATGAAATATTAGAATGGTTTGATGGTCTTCCTCTTAGATAGCAAGCAATCGAGCAAGGCAGAAAGTTAATACCATAAACAAAGGAAAAAAAAACTTGCGTACGAGCTAGTCTACTAAATCCATGTATAAGTTGTATCTCAATTTATTTGTTTCTACTTTTTCTTTTCCCTAATTTAAATTGAAGTTGTCCTTTTGGTTAATCGATTTAGGAGTTCATTGTTTATCTTATAGCTTAATTCCTCTTATATAAAAAGTTCTTGTCGTAGTTAGAAGATTAAGGATTCATCTTTTTTGGTTTTTTGCTTTGCGGCTTCATATTGCTTTTTTTTTTGTCATCTTCCTTTGCTGCGATTTCTGTTTTACTTTTGTAGTCTTCTTTTGTAAATTTTGCATTAGCTTGTTCCTCTCTTGTGGGGATGGGACCAGTAATTGCAGACGGCTGGACCTTGTTATGTGAGATTTGACTTAGGTTTTTTTCTCTCTGATTGTTCAATTAATATTTCTTTACTTGTGGTTATTATCTCTACTTGTGATTAATGCAATACTAGCTATCTAGCTAGCTGACTTGTCAACTAAAAGTTCAAGTTCATAATCATCTGTGATCGTGTGTTTTGTTAAATTGACTTAAAGTATTGTCGTTTCTCTTGTAGTCTGAAAAAAATGCTTTGGGCTTCACAGTTATAGACTTGGTATCCTAGCCCTATATAATAGCACTACACATTCATAATACTTTGCTATGAAAGGAATGATTTCTTTTTGTGTGTTTTAATTTATAGATTTTTCTGCTAGCCCTATATATGCTTGGTTCAGTGATTAAATTTATAGGTTTCTCTGAAAAGAATTACAATTAATAACCAACCAAATCTAGAGAGTCATCTCCTGTTATTAACATTTTTATTTGAGAAGTGAGAAACCTGATAGCAAATCATTTCTATCTACATAATAAGATCTTGGACTACATAATATGTAAATCTTGTAACTCTTGTGTTATCATTCTTTAGTAGAATACATCCAGTTGTAAGAGTGGAGAATTCATTACCTATTGATCCTTAAATTACCTTTTGTGCAGGAAAGAGTCTGGAGCATGTCCAAAATTTAGGTCAAGTAGTTCAAGATATTAAGGTAATCATTTTGTTCTGTGTACTCATAATTTTTTTAGCTTCCATTTTAGTCTTACGATCAATTACTTTATTTGATGATAGGATCTATATTAACCTTCTATAAAGTTGAAAAATTAATGATTGGAATCCTTAATAAAGGGAGATAGTATATAATTGTGGAGGAGTTCTGTAGATGGGTTTACACATGTCTAAATGAGCATATAATGGAATATCTAATGGTGTTGGGTATTATGTGTTAGGGGTGTATATATATAGCTAGATTGATAAGTAAAGAAGGTGTTGGCTGAGGAAGAGTAACTGGGTCTGCTTACAAAGACTCAGTTTAAGTAAAGCTGGATCAGAATTTATAAAGAGTAAAAGTCAAACAAGTTGAGAACAATGTTTCTATCTTGGGTTAAGAGATATGTGAGTAAATCTTTTGGAACAGTGTTTGCTAACTTCCGTTATAAGCTGAAGAAGCATTTTGAGCAATTCTCAACAAAAGAGGGAGCATTAGAAAATAAACACAAAGATGTTAAAACTGAAGAAGAATGGGCTTTTCTATGCACTTATTTTTCTAGTGAAGATTTTCAGGTATGTACAAGATTGTTTGTTTATTCTTTTTATTTTTGCTATAGTTGCTTTTCAAATACTACACTAATTTTGTTAATAATTTCTACATTTCAGTTTGCTTTTAATGATAAGAACATAAAATTACAATTCCAAATAATCATTTGATATGTTATACTTTCCAGATTGTTTTAGAGAAAAATTCTATTAATAGGTCACATTTGAAATATCACCATAAAGCAGGGTCGAAGTCTTTTATGTCGCATCAAGAACAGATTGTAAGTTATCTATATAATTTTATTAATTAATATATTGTAACTATTATACATGTCTTAACAACATTTTTTTGTTTAATGCAATAGGCTGCACAATCAGGGGAGATGCTAGGTGCAATTGAACGCTTTGAAATGGAGTACAAAAGCATTAAAAAAGGTGGGACTTGGGAGCGAAAGAATTATGGGTAAGTGACCTATTGATGTATATAATATAACTTGAATTATAGATGTATAACTATATATGCATATTCATACGTAGATATGTATTTATATAAAAAACAATTACATAGATTAAGATGATAAATATACCTATAGATTACAAGAAATTATTTTGATTTACTAGGAACTAAGCATACACACTTAAATGTATTTTCTTTTATTTGCAGGATCAAATGGTTAAGATGCGAACTGAGACAACCCTTCTTGATGGGACTCGAACTATGAGACAACCCTTCTTGATGGGACTCGAACTATGAATGATGATGAAATATGTGCAAAGGTTCTTGGAGTAAAATCAGGCTACATCAAGGGTTGTGGTTTTGGCCCTAGGCCTCCACCATCTAGCACTTCTCGATCGTCACTAGATGAAATGTCTGAGAAGAATAAAGAGTTCGAAGATAAACTTGAAGAGACCCAAGATACTATAAAGGCTCAACAAGAAAAGATTGATGCACAAAACGTGCTGATCCAAGAATTGCAAGAGCAAGGAAAAAAGTTTGAGCAGTTAATGGCAACCTTTATGAACCAACAAGCATCAAGTTAGTTATGCGTATCTAGGATTTAGTATCAGTTAAACAAGTTAATTGATTTTTGGATCATTTTTAGTTCAGTATGACTTTAGACTATTCCAATTAGTAGTTATGGTAGACAACATTATGAATTATTATTTTGTTTATTGTTTAACTAGTTTTGAATAGAAGATCCTCTTTTAGAATAAAATAATATGTATCGCTGGCAGGTCGTATCGTAATAAGAAGACAACTAACAACCAAAATAAATTTCCTCGCTATAGATTAAAATCAATAACGACAAAAATAAATTTTCTCACTGTAGACTGTAGATCCTACACTGACGGAAAACACATTCCTCGTTGAGTATCTTTATCGAGAAAACTTTTTCTTCTTGAAAAAGATACATATTTCGATGAAACAAAATTTCCTCGCTGAAATCAGTTTATAGAGAGGAAAAACTTCCTCGCCCAAAGCTATTTATAACGACGAAAATATTTTTGTCCCAAAAACTGTAGTCCATACACCGACGAAAAACACATTCCTCATTGTTGAGTATCTTTATCGAGAAAACCTTTTCTCATTGAAAAGATACATTTTACGAAGAAACAAAATTTCCACGCTAAAAACAGTTTATAGCGAAGAAAAACTTGGTCGCCCAAAGCTATTTATAACGACGAAAATATTTTCGTCCCGAAAACTGTAGTTCCAACGTTGATGGAAAACATATTCCTCGTTGTTAAGTATCTTTAACGAGAAAACTTTTCTCGCTAAAAGAATACATGGTACAATGAAACAAAATATCCTCGCTAAAAAAAGTTTACAGCGAGAAAAAGCTTCCTCACCCAAAGCTTATAACGACGAAAATTCGTCGCAGAAAAAGTAGTTTAAATATTTTATTTATTTACATTTTTTAATTTTAGTTATCATTGGCGAGGAAATAATTAATTTCGCGATGAAATCTAGTATTTCAGAAAATATATTTAACGACTATTTTCTAATCGTTGAACTTTTTTAACGAGAAAAAAGTATGGGTTTGAGTGAGGAAAGAAATTGTCGCTATAGAATAACAGCGAGACAAATAGATTTCATCACGGAAAGCGTTTGACGAGGACATTGTTTTTTCGTCGCTGAACCTTTTCTTGACGAGCATTCTCCAACGAATTGAAGACGAAAAGAATTTCCTCGCGGAAGTACTTCCGCGACGAAATGTCTGTTTTTAGCGAGGAATTTGTTTCTCGCAAATGAGGTTTTTTGTTGTAGTGTGATGGGGATGGATGATGAGCCTCATCATCGGATCGACCTCAATTCCTCTAGGCCGTCTCCATCGCCGTCGCCGTTGTCCTCCGCTTGGGTTCCGAACGGGAATGGTGATCTTCCGCCGCTACAAAGTCTACTGGTTCCTAATCAGAACACTCTGATGACTCTAATTCTCAGCTGTACAGTTGCCGCCGGTGTTCAGTTCGGTTGGACTTTGCAGCTTTCGCTCTTAACTCCCTATATACAGGTTCGATTTTGTATCTGATTCATTTTTCTGAATTTCTATTTTACTTGATATGATAATAGAAACTGGATTCAGCTTCAGGATAATTAGGTAGGATTGGTAATCTTTCGTTTGAATCAAGGGGCGACCTGGGAGACTGGGAGGTGACCAGATTCGATTTAAGCAAAGGGAGAAAGGCAGAAAACCAACGCATAATCAAATCCATACATGTTCCCTCTGAAGATTTTTCATTTTCGGGTGAGTAAAGGTCATTGTTGGTGGATAACTTTCATCCTGTCAATTTTTCTTTTAGATTTACGTTTGGGAATGTCTTTGAATTGATTAGGTACTTTACATCCCGGCCCTAATTATGCATTTATGCTTCACATTAACTTTTTGACCTCTTTTGTTTTGCTATGTTTTCTTAACGTATTTTGCTACAAGAAGTATTTATATTCTGATTACATGTCTTGCAATGGAGGCAACCGCAACGACAAGAATGAGAAAGTATAGTGGCTCTCATGGGTTTCCTAACTTCAGGCCAATACTAAGGACAGGGAGAGCTTCTCTCAATAAAGTTGTTCAAAGAATGAGTGAGTTTTGGTTCTTGCTGTATTTTGGCTATACTCATTAAGCAGGCTCTTAATTGTTCAATTTTATTCAGATTAACAGCAGAAGTATTGTTTCCCTTTTGTAATTTATTACCATAGATATGTCTGTTTTCTTTGTTTCTTTGTCTCTGTCTACTTCTACTTATGCACCACCACTCCTTTCAAGAACTTACTTCTGCTCAACCCAAAGGTATTTTATATATTATATGTATGTGTCATTCTCTATCTCTTTTAAGCTTCTTTGTTAAATGGTAGTTTTACTTTTATGTGCATTAGTAAGAGTATGAAGCTTTGTGCCTTCGGGTTTGTGTCAGATTGCTTTCTTTCTAGAACAGAACTGCAATTTAGAAGAGTGTCATAGGCAATTTGGAAGAAAAAAGTTATTGTTTTTTGTTACTTTTATGAGACCCAAAACTGTAAGCCTCTGCTACTCTGCATGTTTATGTGATTTTGATAATGTGGTTTCTAAACCAATCCAATTTGACAGTTTACAAAGTGCTTGGCTTTTGAATTTATTTCTAGCCAGATTTGGACCCAATTGTTCAGATAAAGTTGAAATTTGTTTGTTGCATAGGTTGCTTGATAGGGAAATTTAAATTTCCTTTTGCAGCTAGAAGGTATTCCTATGATCAATTGCAGGTAGTTTCAGTGACAGGTAGAATATAAGAAACGGTATTCAATATCATTTTATTGAATGATTGTGCACTTTTTCTTTGTCTCTTACTAGCGGATGTGGGATTATGCTGGGACATCTCATGAAATGTGGATGGTTGGCTTAACGATCATGTTTAGTCTCTATGCAGAGAAGTTCGAATCAACATCATGTTTAGTCTCTATGCTTACAACATTCAATAAAGTTGATATGTTAATTCAAGCCAACTATCTGTCAGCCTATGCACTTTCTTTTGTTTTCATATTTGCTTGTTGATTTCCAGAATTTTTGGTTGTGCCTGGTCTTGAATTAAACTGACAGTTGTGGCACTTTAGTGAATCTATTGCTTCAGTATGCCTGTTATAGGGAATGGCTGCGTAAACTCTGCCTCTGAGTTGTGCCAACTGTCATATCTTCGTGCTCTTTTCTTACCTCAGTGATCTTTTGCTTGTGATAGGACAAATTTGATGAAGCTTCATTGTGACTTCAAGGATGCATATGTTGACAAGCATAGGGTCAAGTTGGGGCTTATGTCGAGATTCATCAAGGTAAATGGGGCTAAATAATATACATGTACAGTTGCTATGAAGCGAAATGCAGTGTACAGAGTACTTATATGTCTTTGTTTTTTTTGTTAACAGGCTGTTGTCAGTGGGGTCCAAAATCAGCCTACTATTAATGCAGTCATTGATGGGGATGATATCATATATAGAGATTACATAGATATAAGTGCAGCTGTGGGTACTCCAAAGGTATGCCAGAATTCTTTCGAGTATTATCAAATGTTCTAGAAAACTCGCACAATTGAATGTCACAGTAACTTAGTGTAGAAAGATTTGTCAAAATTTTTAGATCTTTTATCTAACATTTCCATTTGGAACTTTTGGTTTAACAATCTTCCGTTTATAATGTCCAAATTTTTTTGCTATGTATGTATTCGTTATTGCTAATGAGTTTTCTTTAGAGTACGCATGAATTGAGAATGCATCTTCAATTTATTTCCTTGCAGGGCCTTGTTGTGCCAGTTATCCGCAATGCTGATAAGATGAATTGTGGTGAGATTGAGAAGGAGATCAATTCGCTTGCAAAGAAGGCAAATGAGGGACATCTTTCAATTGATGATATGGCTGGAGGTTCATTTACAATATCCAATGGTGGATTTTATGGAAGCCTTATTAGTACCCCCATCATCAACCCTCCTTAGGTTTGATTCTTTATCTGACCCAATTGACTGGACTTTGATCGTCTTACTGCAACAAATGGAACTCACATCAGTTCTATGCTTAATTATGTACCTAGTGAAGCTTCTTTAATTTGTAGCAAAAGTACCTTTTCCATTATATGATAGCTAAGTACCTTTATACGACAGCCAGTATATATTTGTTTCTTTTACTTTTGCAAAGTTCACTCAAGAAATTTCAGCTGCAAAAGCATTGTAAATGTGATTACTTGAAGTAGTTCTCTATTAATATATTGCAATTTCATTTTGATTTCTTGAATTGATGCACTAGACCATGGTTGAAAAAAATCGTTGTCTCTCTGGCTAGTAGACAATGGATTTATCCTAGAAATCGTTGTAATTTACCATCTTCATTGTCACCGACAACGTTCTCAATTGAGAAACTGATGTAACAGTTCCTCAACACCAATGTTTTTGACGAGAAACTGTTGTGTAATGTAGTTGGAAAACTTTTTTTTAACTAAAAACTGACGTATAGAATCCTTCAAGCCAACATTTTTTGGGTTAAGAACCGTTGTGTTGAAGGCCAAAGGTAATGTGTAAATTGTATTACCACATCGATTTCTAAGTAAAAACCGTTATTGAATAATTACATACACAACGGTATATTTAGTGCTAACGGTATGTGTTGTGTATAGCTACAACGATTTCTAACTAAAAGCTATTGTGCTTTATTATGTTAGACATCGGTTAGGCACCGTTGTGGAGTGAAACTTAAAAAGACAACACTCACCTAGACAACGAAAAAATATTTTTGCAGACAACGGTGAGGAAACATTATCTATTTTCGATTTTGTACTAGTGCGTGGAGGTAAACGTGTGAAGAGAGAGAGAGGCCAAGCCTCCAGTTATGGTGGTGAAGCCACCAAAGGAAATGACCGTCTTCATAGCGCTCTCAAAGCGTCTTGATCAAGGGAACCTGACCATAATGATGCTTGTCTCAGATGGGGACTACCTGGACATTGGGCAAGGGCATGTAAAGCATCCCAGTATGTTGCAAACGCATACAAGATGTATACTGAAGCAAGGGAGGAAAATTACATGGAACAAGAAGATCAAGATGACGATCTCGATCTAAGGGTGGAAGACTACAAGGATCAAGACCCAGAAACTGGCGATTTTGATTAAGTCTTTTATTTTCTGTACATACATGTACATTTGCAAGCATAATTAGCTATAATGGGCCACGCTCATTGTACCGTTAAAGGTACTAATTCCAACCAAGGGAATGACATACAGGTATACCGCCAGGCGGGCTACAACCTCAGCATCGGATCACCCCCAGATCACCGCCGACGCGCCGCCACGCGCCGTGCCAAAATGGCATCAGTAGCTCCCAGAGCTGGGAACTGAAACATTTCAGTCCCACATCGAAAACAAAGAAGAACCTCCCTTCCTCACCTATAAAAGGTTCTCTCCTCTCTCCTCATTAATTACGCATTCAATACTTACCTACTGTTACTTTGTCAACATAAATACATTGACTAACTTAGGCATCGGAGAGTTGAAGACCGCCCAGCGCGGTCTCCCTCTGACGCCCTTTGTATTTTACTTGACAGGCAGCGGAAGCTTTGAGAGCATCACAAGTATCGATCCGCCCACCGGATCAGCGTTAACAAAGGTTCAGCTACCACCGAACTTTTAGACATTAACATTGGCGCCGTCTGTGGGAACCCTTGAACAAAAGGTCATCCCACCACAATCACCATGACTAACGGTAGCGGGGGAAACGCTGAAGAGCAGGCAGACCATTCCGCCATCCCCCAATCCTCCGACCCAGCGGTAGGCGTTAACCGATCACTATTCATAACCCCGGCGTTGACGCAAATCAAAGTAGCAGCCGCCCGCTGGGCCAAGATCTCATCACTATGTACGAGCTAGCACTGGAGGATCTTCATAAGGCAAACAGAGAACGTGAGGAGGAACGCAAGGAGAAGGCTGAGGCCCAAAGACAGTTGGCTACGCTGATGTCGCATTTTGATGGACTGAAGAGGACGCTGGAAGCTACCGCCAATCCAGCGCAAAGCGAACAGTCACGTAGCACCAGGCGTAGTCGACCCGGCACTGGCGCATTGGTACCGGGGCCAGTCATACAGATGCAGGTACCGCTGGACCCACCTGAGTTATTGGGGATGGGACCACCGCCCATCCCCCAACTAATGTTAGAGCAGGAGGCGGAATCACTGCCGCACACCAACCGCTCGGAAGCTAGGGCGAGGACTGAAGGCAATCCGCCTGCGTCGAGGCGCAGGCAGGTCCAGCGGAATATTCAGGCCGATTTCGCCGGCGATGCAACCGCCCAGATATTGGAAAGGATGCAACAACTGGAGCAGAGGTTGATCCGGGCGGAGTCGGGCGCCCCAGCGCCAACTCAGAATCCGCTTTTCGCTTCCAGACCTGGGCCCTTCACCGCTGCGATTCTGCAAGCTATCAGACCAGCGTATGCAAAAACCCCAAAGATGTCGCATTACGGCGGAATGTCTGATCCCTTCGTCCACATGGACACCTTCAAGAAAGTCACCAACAACAAGGGATTTGACGACGCCACCCTGTGCCACTTGTTCAGCGAAACATTGGACGGGGAGGCGATGAGCTGGTTTTTTGAGTGTCCGCCAGGGTCCATTGACTCATTCCATGCACTATCACACGCCTTCCTCTCTCGGTTCATCCTATTGTCCGCCGGACATCACAACACAAGTCAGCTGTTCGGCGTCAAGCAAGGGGCGGACGAATCACTGAAGGCCTTCGTCACAAGGTGGCGGGCGGCAGCGTCTCAGTGCCGTGACCTAGACAAAACAATGGCATTGGCGGCCTTCAAGCAGGGACTCCTCAAAGGGCCATTCCTCTATCACCTCAACTACAATCATCCTAATGCGGCATATGACCACGTCATGAGTGAGGCGGTCATCCATGCCCAGGCGGAATTCCTCACATATGGAGAACCCCACCCCCAGCAACTCGTCACACAGCCACACCGCCAAGCAACTCCAACAAAGTCAACACAGCCACCCCCCAGTCATCAGGAAACCGCTAACAAGACCCTTTCAGCACCTCCAACTGACAAGAAGAGGGAGTGGCAGCAGGGCCACCACCAGAACAAGCTGCATAGGGACCAGCATTACAACAAGGGCAACCGCCCAACCCATGGGGATAACCACAACAAGCAGGCGGAGTCCTCGCAGCGGTATGTAGTGTTCACAGTCCTCACGGCCTCGTATGAGGACATCTACAATCAGTGCAAGGATCAGATCCCACCGCCACCCCCTCCAAGGTACCTAAAAACGGGCAAACCCAGGAACACCGGCAAGTGGTGCAAATACCACGGGGACAGCCGCCACAATACCAACAGCTGCAATGCTCTCAAAACGGCCATTGAGACCTTGTACTGTGACGGCAAGTTGGAGCAGTTCAAGGTGCGCCAACCGCCACCTGTGATCGCCAATATTGAGACTTTGGGCCCTATCAACACCATCGACGGCGGTGCCCCAATCACTAGCATGTCCCACAGGGCGAGGAAGCGCTATGCACGCTCTAATCACCCAAAGGAAGTCTGCAACATTCGCTACGAAAGATCCGCCAAACTCCCAAGATCAGGTTGGGAACCTATTACCTTCTCAGAGGAGGAGGATCGCGGAGTGCATTTACCCCATGACGACCCATTCTTGGTCGACGCCATTCTGGGCAGATTTTCTGTGGGGAGAATTTTGGTGGATAGCGGGTCCGCTGTCAACGTCATCTTCAGCGGTTGCTACGATCATCTCAAGCGGAACAAGAAACTACTCCAGGATCACGAGCCACTGCTCAGCTTCTCCGGCGACGTCACACAACCGCTGGGGTCGGATTACATGCGGCTGGTTATTGGCACTAGCCCATGCATGGCGGAGGTGCATACAGAATTCATTATTGTCAATTGTTTCAGTTCGTACAACGCCATCATTGGACGACCAGCGCTTAACAAGCTCAAGTGCATCATTGCCGGATACATGCTTCTCATGAAATTCCCCACACCCAACGGCACGGGCTGTGTGAGAGGAAGTCAACAGTTGGCTCGGGAATGCTATTCAACGACTATAGCGCGCTCGGCGCGCCGCCATGAGATCCTGACAGTGGGCAACCACGCACCGCCCCCAAATATTTTCGAGGACCCTAGAGATGAGGAGAAAAAATATGTAAAGAAAGAGCCGGTCAACCCGGACACGTCGTTGAAAGTTGTCTGCATCTCGGACGAGCACCCTGAGCGGACAGTCCGCATAGGCGCCCAACTAGACCCAGAGGTGGCGGCAGAGCTCACTCAATTCCTGCGTGATAACGCCGCCGTCTTTGCATGGTCCTACGCGGACATGCCAGGTATCTCTCCTGAAATTATCACTCATAAGCTGACCATCAAACCCTCCTTTTATCCCATCAAGCAGAAGCGGAGGGCCTTTGATGAGGAAAAGTACCAGGCAATAGGAGAGGAGGTTGCCAAGCTCCAGGGCATTGGATTCATCCGCCAGGTCGTCTATCCCCGGTGGATCTCCAATTTGGTAATGGTCAAGAGCCCAGCGGCAAGTGGCGGATGTGTGTCGACTTCAAAAATCTCAACAAGGCATGCCCAAAGGATAGTTTCCCGCTACCTCGTATAGATCAGCTAGTCGATGCAACCGCCGGACATGAGCTCCTCAGCATGATGGACGCGTTCTCCGGATATAATCAGATCAAGATGCACCCCGGCGACCAGGAATGCACCACCTTCACCACCGACAAAGGCCTCTACTGCTACAATGTCATGCCTTTCGGTCTGAAGAACGCCGGTGCAACTTATCAGCGGTTGATGAACGCCATGTTCGCTGAGCATCTGGGAAAAATCATCGAGGTCTATATGGACGACATGCTAGTTAAGAGCATAAAGGCCAGCGGCCATGTGGCAAACCTCAAGATCATAGTAACCATTCTCCTGGCCTATGGTATGCGCCTCAACCCAGAAAAATGTTTCTTTGGGGTCACCGCTAGCAAATTTCTGGGTTACATCGTCAGCGAGCGAGGCATCGAGGCTAACCCGGACAAGGTATAGGCCATCCTTAACCTGGCGGACCCCGAGTATAAGGTGGACGTCCAATGCCTCCAGGGCAAGTTAACCGCCCTTTCTCGATTCATCTCCAGACTCACTGATAGGTGTGCCCCATTCTTCAAACTCCTCAAAACAACTCACAAGAAAATCATCAACTGGAACCCAGAGTGTCAGGCGGCGTTCCAGGGCCTGAAGGAATACCTAGCGGCAGTCCCTCTCCTTTCTGTCCCTGTGCAAGGAGAGACACTGTTTATCTACCTAGCGGTCTCGGTATCGGCGGTAAGCTGCGCCATTGTCCGGCGGGAGGGCCAAGACGAGCTCCCAGTGTTCTACGCTGGCAGAGGCATGAACGGAGCAGAAACAAGGTATCCTCCCTTGGAGCAACTAGCCCTCGCACTCATCGTTGCCGCCAGGCGCCTCCGCCAATACTTCCAGGCTCACACGATCCATGTGTTAACCAATCAGCCGCTGAGGCAAGTGATGCAGAACCCTGAACACTCGGGGCGCCTCAGCAAGTGGGCCATTGAGCTCAGCGAGTTCGACATAGACTACAAGCCAAGAACCGCCATGAAGGGCCAGGCAGTGGCGGACTTCATCGCTGAACTCACCGAGCGTCAGCCAGAACCCGGTACCGAGACAGGGCCCGGAACAGAAATGGTAACCACTGAGGAGGCAACTCCACACTCGGATTGGAACCTGCATGTGGACGGCTCCGCTAGCGCCAAGGCCAGCGGCGCCGGAGTCATCTTAACAGGACCCGGGGGACTGAACGCGGAATACGCGTTGAAATTCAACTTCAAAGCTTCAAACAATATGGCGGAGTACGAAGCACTCATTGCCGGCCTACTCCTTGCCATCGACTCGGGTGCTGACAGCGTCAACATATTCAGCGACTCTCAATTAGTCGTTAACCAAGTCAACGACAGCTTCCAAGCCAAGGACCAGCAATTAGCGGCATATTTGGGGTACGTCAAAACGCTGCTTAAAAAGTTCAAATTTCACACCATCACACAAATCCCCAGGGAAAGGAACGCCAAAGCTGATTCACTGGCGCGATTAGCAACAGCCCAACCACATCAAAGTCCAGCAGACACAAGGGTGGAAAGCCTTGACAGACCAAGTATCACAAAAACCCTAGCGGAGATCTTCAACATTGAGGTCAGTCCCAGCTGGATAGACGAAATCATTGCATACAAGCGCAGCGGCACATTGCCGGAGGATAAGATCCAGGCGAGACAGCTCAAACGGAGAGCAACCCGCTATAACATCCAGAATGGCAAGCTTTACCGCCAGGGATTCACCCATCCCAACCTCCACTGTCTCACCCCGGAGGAGGGAAAGGTTGTTCTAGGAGAGATACACGGCGGAGAATGTGGAAACCACTCGGGCGCCAGATCCTTGGCCAACCGCACAATGCGACAGGGCTACTTCTGGCCCACACTTGGTGATGACGCCCGGCGGATTTCGAGGTCTTGCCACAAATGCCAACAGTTTGCAAATCTTCCACATGCACCGGCAGAACCGCTGTCAGTCATCATCGGTCCATGGATTCACTCCACGTGGGGCCTCGATTTGATGGGAAAGTTCCAAACCGCCAAGGGCCAGTTCAAGTACATCAATGTTGCCATCGACTACAACAGCAAGTGGATAGAGGCAGAGCCACTGACGGCAATAACTACCGCCAAGGTAATTCACTTCCTCTGGAAGAACATCTACTACCGCTATGGTGTCCCACATACAATCATTATAGACA
Source organism: Rosa lucieae (assembly GCA_024704745.1). NCBI lineage: Eukaryota > Viridiplantae > Streptophyta > Magnoliopsida > Rosales > Rosaceae > Rosa > Rosa lucieae. Next base: position 21,011 of record JANPXK010000960.1, read on the forward strand.
ACTGCACGCAGTTCAACAACAAGGAACTCATCTCCTTTACCGACAACTTGGGCACCAAGTTGAGTTTTGCATCTGTCGCCCATCCCCAAACCAATGGCTAGGTTGAAGCAGCAAACAAGATAATCAAGAAACTCGACGACGCCAAGGGTTTATGGGTGGAGAAGCTTCCAGAAGTTCTATGGGCCATCCGGACAACTCCAACCTCCGCCACCGGCGAAACACCCTTTTGTATGATGTTCGGAACAGAGGCTGTCCTACCTGTTGAAGTAACTCAACCTACCGCTAGGGTCGAAGGTTACTGCCCAGAGACCAACAGCGATGGCATCAACCTCGACAGGGACCTCCTAGAAGAAAAAAGACACAAGGCTCACTTGCACAACTTGCAAAACAAACAGCGAGTATCGCGTTTCTACAACGCCAGAGTCAAGGCCCGGAACCTCCAATTGGGGGACTGGGTAATGAAGGAAGTCATTCCACCGCCAACAAAACTCCGCCCAACTTGGGAAGGTCCATACAAAATTGTGGAAGTCGTTAGCCCCGGCACCTTCTACTTAATGGGCAAGGATGGCGTCACGTCGACCCACCCTTGGAATACCGAACACCTCCGGTATTACTACAAATAGTCATGCCGCTACCCAGGAGCATCTTGACTTAGCTAAATTTTTGTTCAATATTTAGCTAAGGGAAGCTACCCAACGGGTACTACCCCACTTTTTGTACACGCTGATCAATCAGCTATCAATGAAACGAGGAATTATTCAAACCATTGTTCCCAAGCCTAGCACCGAGGGCAACTGGCAACGCCAGCAATCGTCAGCGGACCATGTCCGCTACGTGGTGCACTTGGACCAATCTTAATTCCTTTAATGTTTCATTGATTGACAAAAGAAAACCCCAAGTCAAAGTACTAGCGGTACAAACACATCATAACAAACGCAAATTCAAAAACTTCATTCCATTTCGAAATATTTGTTACAACTTGTTATGCCTCAGCGGCTACAAAAGAAAAAGAGAAAATATAGTAAAGATTCCAGCATCAGGGGTTGCCCTCGGCATCTTCTACTTCAGCATGCGGCGACGGGATTGCGCGGCTCGTTTGATCTGACCCTCAGGCTGTGGGACTTGGGGTCTCTATTGTGCCGTCCGCCCGGCTGTGCGCCGCCAGGAAGCAAGCACGTGACACCTCCGACTGGGTAGGAGTCTGCTGAGACCCTTCCACCGGGCGTGCGCCACTTTCTCCACTGCCTGAGAGGGCACCTTCCACGGGGGCAGGTACGACACCTTTCTCCGGCGGGGCACTCTTAGCCGGTGGCACATCGGGCTGAGCGCCATTCCGCTTCAGCAGTTCCACGTTCGCTAGGGCCCCAGCCTTCGCCGACTCGGTCAGGGCCTTCTTGTACTCCGCCGACTGTTTGAATGCCTCAACAGCGGCGGCCGCGGCGTTATTTCCTTCAACCCTCAGGAGGGCAACCTAACCCTCCAGCCACTTCACCTCCGTTATTCTGGCGGCGGACTCCCGCTGCACGATAATAATCTTCATATCCTTAGCGGCTACCCGCTCCTGCAGCAGGGCGATGTCCTGCTCCAACTTGGAGACGCGTTCATTCCTCTCCAATTCCCGCTGGATGGCCACCTTCAGCTTGCCGCGGGCGTCCGCGGCGTCACAATCCGCCTTTGCCAGACGTCGTTCCACCTCCGCCAGCTTCTCCCTCGCCTTCGCCAGCTCCCTCTGGAGACTTTGGATTTCCTCCCTGAGCTCCCCTTCGACCAGAGGCTGCTTTGACGTCTCCACAAACATGTCATGCAGCCCTGCGGATATTTGACCAAACGCCGAGCTGTAGGGCGACCGATCAATCGCCGTGGGGCGCGAGATCCCCGCTAGGCTGCCGAACCCTAACCGTTCGAAGAGGTGGAAGAGAAACTCCCGCTCACCATCCGTCATAAACTCCGCATACGCGGCAAATGAGTCCAGGTCACTGGCGGCGGGCGCCTCTCCCTCCACCACAGCAGCCTTCTGGGGAGCTTGACGGGCTTTCTTCTGCTGGCGGACCACGATTGTCTCCACATCCTCATCTTCCTCTTCGGGGGAGTCAGTCTGTCGGCGCTTTCTCTCAAGCGCCCTTGGGTTCCTGGTAGCTGCCTTCGTTCCCTTCGCCAGCGGCTCCTCCCTTGGCGCAGTGACAGTCTCCGCCGGCTGCACCGTTCTTTCTTTATGGGGACCACGCCTGTTGGCGGGTACCCTCTCCTTTTGAGAAGTCGCTGTTGCGGCCCCCTTTTTCCCGCCGGCCACTGAAGCCCCGCCTGAACGACAGGCAAACCGTCGTCACCAAGATGGGAGTGGTGCGGCATCGGCAGCACCACCGGAACCTCGGACTGGCTCAGCGCCAGTGTGTCGGGGTTCACCACAGTCTTCTGGGTCGCCAGCCCCTCGGCGTACATAGCCTCTAGGAAGTTATCTACCTCCGCACGGTCCATTGCTTTTTCAAAAGCGTCGCGACTCGCTTTGTTACCCGGCGGAGTTTCTAAAAAAAAAAAAACCAGTCAGCCTGGGTTATTTATTACAAAAAAAAAAAAAAACAGAATGGCGGAGATTTCTTACCAACGGAGCGAGTTAGCCGCTGGTCGACCAATAGCTCCTAACCGGTCAGAAGTCGAAAGTCCAGCAGGTTGCGATTCCGCCAGCAACCTCTGATCCGTGCTACGCGACACTCTTCTTCGCGCGTTAGGTTATACCGCAGTCCCGCTGCACAAACACTAGTCGTTAGTAAAAATACAAGTCAGTAAGTACAAGAAGCCACCAACTACGTTTAGCGAAAACCGGTTAACAACCTCGGATGTGTTGAAACTCTGACTTAATTCTAAACGTCGGCCCTCCCTCGTTCGACCCAGCCTTATACTCCCACCCCTCTGTGGCGACGCAGAAGGTCCCCCGCCAGTAGGACATGGAATCCCTTAGATTCTCGATCAGCTTCGGCGCTCCCTGGCGGCGGCTCAAGTTCACTTGCCCTCTGCAACCCTGGCGCTTCACATAGACCAACTCGTAGAAATGAAGCACCTCTGCCACAGTAGGCCCCTCACATCCGGACAACCGCCACAGAGAGTTTAGCACAAGCATCAACCGCCACATGTTGGGGCAAATTTGACCGAAGGCAAGGCCAAATTCGCACACTAGGATTTGAAGGTTCGGCACCAACGAAAATGTCATTCCTTGGCGGAATATAGACTCGTGCACCGCGGCAAACCCCTCCGGAAGAATAGACGCCTTCTCATCCACCATCGGCGGGCGCAGCTTCACTGAACCCAGCAACCAGAACATCCGCTTCACCCAGTTGACGGCGGCAACATTCATTCACCCTCCTGCCTCGTCAACGGCGGTGCCATCCTGGAGGAACCACGCTGACTCAGCGTCCTCCCCCGCCATTTCTTCTCCTTCAGCGGAGCCGCTGGCAGCGCTGTTGCTTGCCAACCGCTCGTCGCACCTAGTTTTCGCAGCAGCGGCCTCACCCGCCCTAGTGCTCTCTGGACGTGAAGCACGACCCATAACTACTTCCCAAGGTATGGTCTGTAGTGGCTCAACCTCTAGCGGTTCTGGCAGTGAGGTTTCTGCATGGGCAGACGGACGCAACGAGTCAATAAATATTTTATTCGCCGCGCTGAACGACACGTCAGACCCGGAATCCTCACTGCTCGAAATCTCTATGACGTTAGCCATCCCAAACCCTAAAACCCACACCAGTTAGCACAAACACAGATCTAGCCTATTCTTACATCAGTTATAGCCAAGAACAAACAACCCCCAAACACCTAACCCAGATTCAACCATCTAGTAAATCCCAAAATCCCAACCGTGTCAAAAACAGCAAAAAAAAAAAAAAAAAACCATCCCCAAAACTCACTTTCCACTCAGGGCATGCCAAACAAGAGCAGAACACCCCAAAATCAAGAAACCCAAAAACTGACAGAAGCAAACACACAGAACTGCAATGGAGCAGGGATGGGATTCAGAGAACCAACCTCAAAGGTGAAATCTTTGGTGTAATTGAAGGCACTTGTCTTCACCGGTGAAGGCCTCGTCCTCAAGATCCGATAACTCAACAGATTTCGTCCCCCGGAACTCTTTTCGCAAATCGCACAGAGCTTGAAGACGACGACTCAGGTTTGAAGTTTTCACAAAGTGTCAAATCTCGCTAATGTTCCCCCCCTTTTATGTCAACATCAACGCGTTCTAAGCCGTCCGCTCAAAAACGACATCACACACCAGCCGTACACGTGTCGCAGGTCTCCACTTACTCTCCGGATTGCCTCGGTTACGAAATCCATAATTACTATCATTAATGGAGAGAAGACGGCCAGACTTAGGAGACAAGCCTCCGCACGCTAACCCTCTACGGGTTGGACACGTGTCAACCACCACCAGACGAAGCGTCTGGTGGAAGTAACCACTTGGGATGAATTCACCAACCGTCCGAAGTCCCCGCTGAGCGAAACCCCGCCAGCGGAACTTCTCCCTTGTCATCCCCCAAGTGACGAAGTCTCCGCTGAGCGAAACCCCGCCAGCGGAACTTCTCCCTTGTCATCATCCAAGTAACGAAGTCTCCGCTGAGCGAAACCCCGCCAGCGGAACTTCTCCCTTGTCATCCCCCAAGTGACGAAGTCTCCGCTGAGCGAAACCCCGCCAGCGGAACTTCTCCCTTGTCATCTTCCAAGTGACGAAGTCTCCGCTGAGCGAAACCCCGCCAGCGGAACTTCTCCCTTGTCATCCCCCAAGTGACGAAGTCTCCGCTGAGCGAAACCCCGCCAGCGGAACTTCTCCCTTGTCATCTTCCAAGTGACGAAGTCTCTGCTGAGCGAAACCCCGCCAGCGGAACTTCTCCCTTGCCATCCTGCAAGCTGGGCGTCTTCCGCTACACACCTCTAGCGGAATCCTCTTTTCATCTTGCAAGCTGCGTGCTTTGTTCAGCGCAATATTGCTCAATAAAATACCGCCAGGCACGTCTACTGGATGCTGCTTCCTGCTGCAGTCTGTGGGGGGATATCCGCCAGCGGCGGATCCCGAGGGCACGCCTCACTCTGACAACGACCGCCACGCGGCGTTACAGTCAGACCGACCCTACGGGACACGGGGACTTGTCAACAGTCTATGACGGCCCTGATCAGGCACGTTGACCCCCGTCACTGGGGTACTAAAGATTGGGCTCGCTACCCAACACCCTCTGCTCTGTGCAGCTCCCCCTCAAAGAACAATCCGCCGACCATCCGGAGGTCTACCTTGGCCGGGGAGTGGGGGACTCCCTGGGGGGCCTAGTAGGGGCCCACCCGAAATGGTATAAAGCGTTTCAAATCCATGGTTGACAACGCACTGACGCTAATTATGCTCTTGCAAGTCTAGCGGAAGAAAACGCTTCAAACCGCCGAACAACTCCCCAACCAAGATTGCCCTCCTTGACTGGGGACTTGGGGGACTTGTACATACATGTACATTTGCAAGCATAATTAGCTATAATGGGCCACGCTCATTGTACCGCTAAAGGTACTAATTCCAACCAAGGAATGACATACAGGTACACCGCCAGGCGGGCTACAACCTCAGCATCGGATCACCCCCAGATCACCGCCGACGCGCCGCCACGCGCCGTGCCAAAATGGCATCAGTAGCTCCCAGAGCTGGGAACTGAAACATTTCAGTCCCACATCGAAAACAAAGAGAAGAACCTCCTCTTCCTCACCTATAAAAGGTTCTCTCCTCTCTCCTCATTAATTACGCATTCAATACTTACCTACTGTTACTTTGTCAACATAAATACATTGACTAACTTAGGCATCGGAGAGTTGAAGACCGCCCAGCGCGGTCTCCCTCTGACGCCCTTTGTATTTTACTTGACAGGCAGCGGAAGCTTTGAGAGCATCACAAGTATCGATCCGCCCACCGGATCAGCGTTAACAAAGGTTCAGCTATCGCCGAACTTTTAGACATTAACATTTTCCAAGAGATGTAGGCAATTGCCATATTATTATAGTAGATGCCAATGGTATTAGTCTTTCTTCAAAGAGGCGTACTCAATGTAAATATGATGCCTAGGAAGGTTGTGAGATAAATGGTACTTAAGCGAGCTTTGCTCCACCGACATCTCTCTGCTCACCTGGTGACATTTGCATTGAAATTACCAAAAGGAGTTAGATGACTACCATTGTTTTACATTAGCTAGCTTATTGGATTAGATTCTTTTTGGTTAAAGAAACGATAATGTAATCCGTTTGGCTTATTAATAAAAGTTGAGTGCTTTTCTTTATGACTCCTTTTTAATTATGAGCTTTTCTTTTAGGAATAGATGAACTATATATTCTTAGAGATGTTGCCTACATATTCCTCTGTGACTACGAAGGCTGGGCCATCACGTTTAGTTCAAGGACATGGAATAGCCCAATTCCTATTGCCAAATGGCACCTTGATTAAAGTCACTGAAGCTCTCTATGCTCCTAAGGCAAATCGAACCTTATTGAGTTTTACAGATATAAGAGTCAACAGATTCCATGCGGAAACGCATAATGAGAACGGAAAAGAGTTTCTTTGCATTACCTCTAATGGTTGCGGACGAAAGCTCATCTTAGAGAAGCTTATGTGTCAATCTTGTGGACTTTATGTCACTACAATTCGACCAATTGAATACAATAATGTCATAAGAGAAGATCTCTTGGATTCAGACACATATTGGCTTTGGCATGACCGACTTGGGCACCCTGGTCGTGACATGATGCTTCGTATACTAAAGACTTCACACGGACATCCATTCTTCAGAGTGATAAGAAGCAAATCGAAAATTGATTCCTGGACTTAGCAAGACCACAACAATTGCAGCTTCTGGCGCTGCAGCCGTCTTGGGTACCATAGGGTTGCCCAAGTCCCATGTGATGACGCCATCAATAGCACCAACCATGAGCATGACACCATGGTTGCCTCTCCTCGTGGCCATGATGTAACGTCCCATACCTTAATTTACCAGTTACTAGTCATTTGGACGGTAAAT
>JANPXK010000961.1:0-13540 GCA_024704745.1 Rosa lucieae
TGCGTATCTTACCTAGTTGGCAGTCCCTTCTAGGTAATAGTCTGGTTGGCAGTCCCTTCCAGACTACAGCTCGGTTGGCAGTCCCATCCGATGCGTCACCTGGTTGGCAGTCCCTTCCAGATGACATGAGGTATTTAGTCGGCAGTCCCGTCTACTACCTGTGTTAGTCGGCAGTCCCGTCTACTACATGTGGCTAGTTGGCAGTCCCATCTATCCACAGCCTCCTATCCGGTTGGCAGTCCCTTCCGATGCGTCATCTGGGTGGCAGTCCCTCCTAGATGGCATGAGATGACTAGACAGCAATCCTTTCTAGTCATCAAACGAGCCTCATGAAAAGGATGTTTTTATAAGGATTGAGGATGAGATTTTAAGAGGTTTCAAGATGTTCTCGTTACGTGATTGGGATTTCAGTAAAGAGGATGATTAAGAGTGTTTCAAGATTGTTACTGCATGCGAGGTTTTAGAGAATAACTTGGGAAAGCATTAAGTTTTACTTATTCATTTGAAATTACTTATTTTCGTCCACTCACTCTAACGGATTTTAAATGTTTTCCCCTGGGCCCTTCGGTTTTAAATGCCCAGTTTGCAGGCCAGTTTAGCTTGAGGTCGAGCGTACTGGAGTTGAGGCATAGCTGTCATAGCTTCCGCATTATAAAAGTATTGGTCGTTATCTTGTATTCTACCTTCTTGTACGCCTGAGAAATAGATTGCTCTGATAATCTTGAGATTAATATTCTTAAGTTTCAGAATTGTTTTTGTGATATGAGAGATGTTGTGATATAGGGAGCAGGGTGGCTCCAGGAGAATAAGGAGGATGATTAGAAGTGTAATGTGTTTCTACAGGTTTTGGGTTGTCCATTTTTGGGGGAAGTTCTGTCAAAATTTTTGGTAGATTTCTTCTAAGGTGGGCCCCGCAGGGCTCTTCAGATTTCAGGGTGAAATCCGGGGCGGGTCCTGTCACTATGTTTAATCCAATATACCTTAGTGAATCACAACATTGTCTTACATTTGCTTTTTGTTATAAATATTATTGATATCAAATTAAATTCCAAGCGGTAAATCAAGTGGACGTGCGGCCCAAGTATAGTCGCCTAGACACCAAGTCCTTCCTACATCCTTTGGGCAACCTTATTGAAATGGCCAGGTAGGGGAGGGCGACCACGAGAGGCAGAATCCATTTTGGCATGAGCTACTCCCACATTGTGGTTTAGGCCCATTTGTAAGCACTTCTGGATTCAAGAACCAGTCATGAGCGTTGTCCCCTTCCTAGACACCACCCCACATAGGCTATACTTACTTGGATGCAAGAAGTCCTAGGTGTGTTAGACAGTTCAATGAATATTAATAAAAGCCGCCCTCAACCTTAAGGGACCTGGACTAGGTACCAATAAGGGGTTTAGGCCAATATTAATAAACACGACTTCACCTATTCCTTCTTTAATTTACAACCTACAATTAAACTTGTATTCAACAATAAAAATAACAACCTAAGTAATTAATCTACTAATTTTTCGACAATTACAAAATAATTAACAAGTAAAAATTTTTTTTTTTTTCTTTTTTTTTCGAACACACAAATAAACAACACAAATATTCACATATTTAACAAGTGATTTTTCAATCCCCGGCAACGGCGCTAAAAATTGATGTCGCTTTTGAGAAGCGACCAATTTAACCCTGAAATGTCATTAGTAGTATAAAGTAAATAGGGATCATTCTATTCCGGGGATTGAGGGTACACCTGTCATTGGTAAACAATTAAACAATTAAAATTAAAACAAAGTATAATATTTACAAAAAATAACAAAGTATATACATATTTACGAAATTAGGGGGATTTTTGGTTTTGATTTTCGAAAAAAACTAAGTAAGAAAACAATTAAAATGCAAAAACATAAAAATGCAAATGAAATGCAGAACAAAGATCAAATCGGAATTATAATCAAAGTTAATTCAAGTTCATCATTGTTCATCATAGTCATGCAAGAGGAATTGATCATGTGAAACGTTCTAAGCAACAATTTCCCATATTTTACTTTCAATGCTAATTAACCTAAGTGAAAGCACCTAGATTAATCCTATCAAACATGCAATCAAACCCTAGAAAGCTAGTCAATCATGTCATGTTTAACGCATTAAGCATCCAGAAAGGCTATCAATTCAAATGTGCAACTTAGTATGAAAAAGTCACCTAATTGCAATCTCCTTTGATTAAATTTCGGTTTTTTGTACAAAACCTTTACTACTTATTGATTCAAGAACACAAAACCAAAAAGTTGATTCATGTTCTCAAATTCGTAGCAACATTCACATAAAAACCCTAAATGTTTCGAACCATTCAAGATCATCATACAAACGATTTCTATCATGCAAATTTAATCAAACACTCACACAAAAGCAACCATAAATCGCAATATATGAATCTGAAAATTAACAATTAATCATAAAATTTCAGAAAACAATACTTGTTCATACATATGTGTCAACTAAGGCAAACCAACGAAAATTACAAAGCAAAGGTACAAGGAGAATCGGATTACACCGTGATGAAGATGAGTGAATGAAGTGATGATGTGGTCTCTTGAATTTCGAAAGCAATCTTCAAGGTAAAGGATGGAGAGGAGCACGGCTAAGCTAGAGAGTTTTCTGAATTTTTCTCAAAGTATAAAACGTAAAAATGGAACTAGGACTTCCTTGACGTTGAGAGAGGGGAAGAATATATAGGAGCACGGCCTCCTTTGTTCTCCAAGCCGTGTAACCCTAGTAATCTCACGGCACAATGACATATCTCCACATAATTTCCTCCAATGCTTGCATGCCACATAAGCCCTATGAGGTGGTTCAACCAATCACAAAATTCCAATATTAATTCCCTAGAAATATTGCCGAAATTCCTTGAGATAATTTCTGATTTTTCTTGTTTAATTTCGGCCAAACTTCCTATAGGAATTCTAGGGATGAATCTAGACTCCTTTTGAGCTCTTCTTGGTCTCCACACATATTTTCTTTCCTTAAAACTCTCTAGATAATATCTTTGCCGAATTCTCTAGGGTTTCTTCTTTATTTTGCACGGCATTCCCTCCTTTTCCTCTTGGCTTGGACGGCTAGGAGTCTTCTAGGGTTTATCTCTTGATTTATTTCCATAAAAATAGCCCCAGAAAATCTCCCTAGAAAGTCTCCACATATAATTCTGATTTTCACGCCACTTTCCTTGTTTTCCTCTTGGTTTTGAACGGCAACAATGATGTCTAGGGTTTAGTCTTGCGTCATAAACCCTAATTGTATGGGCTTCATGGGCCTTTAGTCCAATTGCCGAAAATCCAACAAGTCTTGAGAGTTCTTGGGCCTCCATGCGTCACCTTTATGCCATGTCATCACTAGAGTCTTCAAGAAGCTTCCCTCATGCCATGTACTTCATTAATTCGATCTCCTAGAAGGGAGAAGTTTAGAAAATCACTGTTCATAAACTCAAATTGAAACTAGGGCTTTGAATGTCACTAGAACAACACATTCAAAGATTTCAAAACCATTTCACTAAAAGCGAAAGAAAACCTAAACCCTAGAAGGGAGAAGTTTAGAAAATCACTGTTCATCAACTCAAATTGAAACTAGGGCTTTGAATGTCACTAGAACAACACATTCAAAGATTTCGAAACCATTTCACTAATAGCGAAAGCAAAACCTAAACCCTAGAAGGGAGAAGTTTAGAAAATCACTGTTCAGAAACTCAAATTGATACTAGGGCTTTGAATGTCACTAGAACAACACATTCAAAGATTTCAAAACCATTTCACTAAAAGCGAAAGCAAAACCTAAACCCTAGAAGGCAGAAGTTTGGAAAATCACTGTTCATCTACTCCAATTGAAACTAGGGCTTTGAATGTCACTAGAACAACACATTCAAAGATTTCGAAACCATTTTACTAAAAGCGAAAGCAAAACCTAAACCCTAGAAGGCAGAAGTTTGGAAAATCACTGTTCATCAACTCAAATTGAAACTAGGGCTTTGAATGTCACTAGAACAAGACATTCAAAGATTTCGAAACCGTTTCACTAAAAGCGAAAGCAAAATCTAAACCCTAGAAGGGAGAAGTGTAGAAAATCACTGTTCATCAACTCAAATTGAAACTAGGGCTTTGAATTCACTAGAACAACACATTCAAAGATTTCGAAACCATTTCACTAAACTCAAACTGAAACTGGGGCTTTGAATGTCACTAGAACAACACATTCAAAGATTTCGAAACCATTTCACTAATAGCGAAATCAAAACCTAAACCCTAGAAGGGAGAAGTGTAGAAAATCACTGTTCATAAACTCAAATTGAAACTAGGGCTTTGTCTAGGGCTATTTTTTTTTTGTATTTTTCCATATATATGACTCAAGATAAAAGTGTAAATCCCTTCCCCCACACTTAAATATTGCATTGTCCTCAATGTAATCAAGAATAAGCATGCAATGAAACACTTAAGCATATAGGGTAGAGAATTACGAAAATGACTACCAAAATAAAGAAAAATTGGAGAAGAAAGAGGGAGAGATAAAACAAATCTGCGTTGATGACTCCTCCACAGCAACTTCTGGATTGGGTTGCCTCCCAAGCAGCGCTTGATGTTTATAGTCTTTCAGCCTAGACTTGTACCTCCATTTAATCCTCAGGGTTTGGAACGTTTTGGAGGGGTACAGCCTCCACTTCATGTTCCACAAATGCCTCATAGTAAGGCTTCAAGCGATGCCCATTCACCTTGAACTCATTACCTGTTTGTTCACTCTTTATCTGCACAGCTCCCTGAGGAAACACATGAGTGATAACAAAGGGCCCAATCCAACTAGAACGAAGCTTACCTGGGAAGAGTTTGAGACGAGAATGGAAGAGAAGAACTTTTTGACCCACAACAAAAGTCTTCCTTCGAATCATTTTGTCATGGAATGCCTTAGTTTTATCCTTGTAAATTTTAGCACTTTCGAAGGCATCATTCCTAATCTCCTCTAACTCTTGCAATTGCAACTTCCTATGAAGCCCAGCTGCATCAATATCCATGTTGAACTGCTTCACAGCCCACCAAGCTCTATGCTCCAACTCCACAGGTAAATGGCAAGGTTTGCCATAGATAATTCGATATGGTGACATACCTATGGGAGTTTTGTATGCAGTTCTGTAGGCCCATAGAGCATCTTCTAAACGCAAGGACCAGTCCTTCCTGTTGGGGTTCACAGTCTTCTCCAGTATCCCCTTAATCTGACGATTAGAGACCTCAGCCTGCCCACTAGTTTGGGGGTGATAAGGTGTAGAAACCTTATGTGTGACATCATATCTCTTCAAGAGAGCCTCAATCGTCCGATTGCAAAAATGGGAACCACCATCACTAATGGAAACTCTAGGCATTCCAAACCTGCTAAAGATGTTAGATTTGATAAAATCTGCAACAACCTTAAAGTCATTAGTTCTAGTGGCCTTTGCTTCCACCCATTTGGAAACATAGTCCACTGCAAGTAAGATATAGAAAACCCAAAAGATGAAGGGAAAGGTCCCATGAAATCTATACCCCAGACATCAAAGATTTCACAGTTATGATATTAGTCAAGGGCATTTGATCTCTAGGACCTAGGTTTCCTGTTCTTTGGCACTTATCAAAGTTAAACAATAGGCATGTGCATCCCTAAACAATGTTGGCCAAAAGAACCCAGATTCTAGTACCTTAAATGCAGTCTTTTAGACCCAAAGTGACCCCCACATGCTTTAGAATGGCAAAAAGAAAGTATAGCATTATGTTCATGTTCAGGCACACACCTCCTAATCAATTGATCAGCAATATTCCACAGATAAGGTTCATCCCAAACATATTGCTTAACATTTTTGTTAAGCCTATCTCTATGAGCACGTGACATGGTATCAGGAATCTTTCTAGACACAATATAGTTCACAATATCTGCATACCATGGTTCACTTACCTGAAGTCCAAAGAGTTGCTCATCTGGAAATCTCTCCACCAGAGGGAGATGATCTTCTGCATGCACCAAGCGACTCAAGTGGTCAGCTACCACGTTTTCACTACCCTTCTTGTCCTTGATTTCCACGTCAAACTCTTGCAAGAGTAGGATCCATCTGATGAGCCTTGGTTTCGCCTCCTTCTTGGTCATCAAGTATTTCAAAGCTGCATGGTCAGTAAAGATAGTAACTTTGGTACCAAGTAAGTAAGAGCGAAACTTCTCAAGGGCAAAGACAACTGCAAGGAGCTCCTTCTCTGTGGTGGAGTAGTTCATTTGTGCATCATTGAGAGTCCTTGAGGCGTAGTAGATGGCATAGGGTAGCTTGGCCTTCCTTTGCCCCAAAACAGCTCCAACTGCACAGTCAGAGGCATCACACATCAACTCAAAGGGCAAGGACCAATCTGGAGGTAACATGATGGGGGCAGACGTCAACAACTCCTTGAGCTTATCAAAAGCTTCTTGACACTCCTTGTCAAAGTGAAAAGGCACATCCTTTTGGAGTAGTTGACATAAGGGTCTCGAAATCTTAGAGAAGTCCTTGATGAACCTCCTATAAAAACCTGCATGGCCAAGGAAAGAACGAATCTCTCTCACAGAAGTGGGAGAGGGTAAGTGACGCACAATATCCACCTTGGCCTTATCAACCTCTATACCCCTAGCAGAGACAATATGTCCTAGAACTATTCCTTGCTTAACCATAAAATGGCATTTTTCCCAGTTTAAAACAAGGTTAGTCTCCATGCAACGTTTTAGAATTATCTCCAGATTATTAAGACAATCATCAAAATTCTTTCCAAAAACTGAAAAGTCATCCATGAATACCTCTATGATTTTCTCAATATAATCTGAAAAGATACTTACCATACACCTCTGAAAAGTACCTGGAGCGTTGCAAAGTCCAAAGGGCATATGTCTATAGGCAAACGTTCCAAAGGGGCAAGTGAAGGTTGTCTTCTCTTGATCTTCATTTGCAATTGCAATCTGGTTGTAACCAGAGTATCCATCCAGGAAGCAGTAGTAGTCATGTCCAGCTAGGCGCTCAAGCATCTGATCAATGAATGGCAAAGGAAAGTGGTCTTTCCTTGTAGTTGCGTTGAGCCTCCTATAGTCAATGCACACTCTGTGGCCTGTGACTGTCCTTTGGGGCACCAGTTCGTTCTCAGCATTCTTCACCACAGTGATCCCAGATTTCTTGGGCACGACCTGAACTGGTGAGACACACTTGGAGTCTGAAATGGGGTAGATAACCCCACAATCAAGGAGTTTGATAACCTCCTTCTTCACTACTTCCATCATTGGAGGGTTGAGACGACGTTGAGCCTCTCTAGTGGGTTTAGACCCCTCCTCTAGAAGTATCCTGTGGACGCAAGTTGTAGGGCTGATTCCCTTGATCCGCCAATGTCCATCCTATGGCGGTCTTGTGTTGCTTCAGCATTTCCACCAACTTCTCTTCTTGTGAACTTGTCAGTGCAGAGGACACAATCACTGGTAAGGTCTCCTTGTCCCCTAAGTAGACATACTTCAAATGGTCTGGAAGAGGTTTTAGCTCAAGTTCTGGGGCCTGGACCACTGAAGGTAAAGTCTTGTTAGCAGATAACTTGATGTCGCTCTTGGGAAGCGACCAATTTAACCCTGAAATGTCATTAGTAGTATAAGTAAGTAGGGATCGTTCTATTCCGGGGATTGAGGGTACACCTGTCATTGTCAAACAATTAAACAATTAAAATTAAAACAAAGTATAATATTTACAAAAATAACAAATATATACATATTTACGAAAAAGGGGGGATTTTTGGTTTTTGGTTTTATTTTCGAAAATAAAACTAAGCTAACAAAAAATTAAAATGCAAAAACATAAAAACACAATGGGATGCAAGAACAAGGATCAAAGTCGAAACTCATGATTAAAATTGATTCAAGTTCATCATTGTTCATCATAGTCATGCAAGAGGAGTTGATCATGTGAAACGTTCAAAAGCAAACAATTTCCCATATTTTACTTTCAATGCTAATTAACCTAAGCGAAAGCACCTAGATTAATCCTATCAAACATGCAATCAAACCCTAGAAAGCTAGTCAATCATGTCATGTTTAACGCATTAAGCACCTAGAAAGGCTATCAACTCAAATGTGCAACTTAGTATGAAAAAGTCCACCTAATTGCAATCTTCTTTGATTAAATTCGGTTTTGTACAAAACCTTTACTACATTGATTCAAGACACAAAACCAAAAAGTTGATTCATGTTCTTAACCTAGCACCAATTATATCAAAACCCTAAGTGTTTGCAACCACATAAGATTAAAATACAAAAGTTTCTATCATGCAAATTTAATCAAACACTCACACAAAAGCAACCATAAATCGCAATATATGAATCTGAAAATTAACAATTAATCATAAAATTTCAGAAATTAATAATTGTTCAAACATGTGTGTCAACTAAGGCAAAACCAACGAAAATACAAAGCAAAGGTTACAAGGAGAATCGGATTACACCGTGATGAAGATGAGATGAATGAAGTGATGAATGTGGTCTCTTGAATTTCGAAAGCAATCTTCAAGGATGGTGAGGATGAAGGTGTGCACGGCTTGTCCTTCTTCTTCCCTTGGCCTTGCTTGCACTTCGTGGTTGCCCTAGAGGATGGAGAGAGCACGGCTAAGCTAGAGAGTTTTCTGAATTTTTTCTCAAAGTGTAAACGTAAAAGTGGGAACTAGGACTCCAAACGTTGAGAAGAGGGAGATTATATAGGGGACGGCCCCTAGGTCTCCAATCCGTAAAACCCGAAAGAAACTCACGGCAAAGCTTGCTTCCTCCACATAATTTCCTCCAATGAATTCTTGCCACATAAGCCCTATGAGGTGGTCCAACCAATCACAAAATTCCAATATTAATTCCCTAAATAATCTTGCCGAAATAAAGAGATAATTTCTGATTTTTGCTTCCAAATTCGGCCAAAACTCTTTAGGGAATGTAGGAATGTATCTAGACTCCTTTTTAGCTTTTCTTGGTCTCCACCTTTATCTTCTTTCCATAAAAATCTCTAGGGAAAAATCTCTTGCCGAAATATCTAGGGTTTCATCTTTAATTCACGGCTCATTCCTTCTTTTCCTCTTGGCTTGGACGGCAAAAGATATTCTAGGGTTTATCTCTTGATGTATTTCCATAAAAATAGCCCTAGAAAATCTCCCTTTAATTTCTGATTTTTGGACGCCACCTCCTTGTTTCTCTCTTGCAAATTCACGGCAACACATCTTTAGGGCTAGGGTTTGCGTCACAAACCCTAGTTCCATGGGCTCTTGTGGGCTTTTATCCAATTAGCCGAAAATCCAACAAGTCTTGAGAGTTTTTGGGCCTCCATGCGTCACTTCTATGCCATGTCATCTTCCAACGTCACAACACTTTATTTTTCCATTTCTTTTTCATAGTAACGTTGGAAACTTCATTGGTGGGCTTTCCTCCTTTCCGCAGGGTTTCCTGGTTGGACCAGGAAAACTTCTTTTCTTCATTTCTGCTCATTTCTGTGGCTCATTGTCCTTCATCTTTGCTCCCCTTGGTGTTCGCAAGCTCCTCTCTCCATTTGAATTCATTTCCACTTTCTAGCTCGGAGGTCCTGAAAATAGAACTAGTAAGAAAAATAGAAACTTTCCTAAAATGAAAAATGGCAACTTCCTAAACTGAAAATGGGAAACTTTCTAAAAATGAAAAATAGAAACTACGAAAATGGAAACTTACTAAAAACTACAAAAATAGAAACTTTCTACAAATAGGAACTTTCCCAATCAAAGAATGGAAACTTTCCTAAACAGGGTTTTATTAAGGAAATAACGCAAGAAATGTAGGGAAAGCAAGTAAAACGTCGCATTAAAATGTCTTATCAAATTCCCCCACTTAGCTTTTGCTAGTCCCTTAGCAAAATCACACTATGACTCAACGAAATTAAAGACTCCACAAAAACAATGACTCTATTGCCCTTCAACTATTTGTCTCAGCAATCTCTTACTCTCATAACACCAAGATTAGCACTTAACCAAAATTCAATGTTAGGCATTCGAGAGTTAATTGAAACACATAATCTTCACATACACAAGTAGGACTTGGTTGTAACAATGGTGGTGGGTTCTGTTAAGCACATTTCAAACAAGTTTGATTCATATCCTCACAAAGGTATATCCACTCTTTCTTCTCTCAGAATTCAAGGCAATGCTTAAAAGCTTATAATCACTCATGTCTATGTGAAAGATAAACAAAGTATCACATATGTAAGAAACGAAAGCACATGTATAATTTTCTTTAAAGACTGATAGGAGCATTTTAATGCGACGTTTTACTTGTTTTTCCCTACATTTTCTGCGTTATTTCCTTAATAAAACCCTGTTTAGGAAAGTTTCCATTCTTTTATTGGGAAAGTTCCTATTTGTAGAAAGTTTCTATATTTTGTAGTTTCTATTTATTTTTTAGTAAGTTTCCATTTTCGGTAGTTTCTATTTTTTCGGTAGTTTCTATTTTTCTTTCTTAGAAAGTTTCCCATTTTCAGTTTAGGAAAGTTGCCATTTTCATTTTAGGAAAGTTTCTATTTTTCTTACTAGTTTCTATTTTCAGGACCTCCGAGCTAGAAAGTGGAAATGAACTCACAAATGGAAAGAGAGCTTGCGATCACCAAGGGGAGCAAAGATGAAGAACAATGAGCCACAGAAATGAGCAGAAATGAAGAAAAGAAGTTTTCCTGGTCCAACCAGGAAACCCTGTGGAAAGGAGGAAAGCCCACCAATGAAGTTTCCAACGTTACTATGAAAAAGAAATGGAAAAATAAAGTGTTGTGACGTTGGAAGATGACATGGCACAGAGGTGAAGCATGGAGGCCCATAAACTCTCAAGACTTGTTGGATTTTCGGCAAATTGGATCAAGGCCCATAAAAGCCCATGACATTAGGGTTTGGGAAGCAAACCCTAGCCCTAAAGATATTTTGCCGTGAAAACCAAAGGGAGAGGAAAAGGTGGCGTGAAAAATAAAAGGAAAAATCTTTTAGGGCTATTTTTATGGAAAGAAATCTACTTGAAGAAACCCTAGAAGACTTTGCCGTCCAAGTCAAGAGAAAAATGAGGGAATGCCGTGCAACCCTAGAGCATTCGGCCAAGAGATAATGAAGAGAGAAATTAGGGTTTTGCCGTGAGGAAAATCAGAAAAATGAAGAGATTTCGTGGAGATTTCTTAGGGAGCTTTTTAAGGAAAGAGAATAGTGTTGAAACAAAAAGCTCTCAAAGGAGTCTAGGTTCGTCCCCCTTATTCTCTAAATATATTGTTGCCGAAATGTGAAGGAAAATCAGAAAATATCTCTATATATTTCGGCAAGATTATTTAGGGAATTATATTGGAATTTTGTGATTGGTTGCACCACCTCATAGGGCTTATGTGGCAAGCTACCATTGGAGAAAATTATGTGGAGAAGTAAGCTATTGCCGTGAGTTTCTCTAGGGTTTTCGACGGATTGGACACCTAGAGGCCGTGCTCCTATATTCTTCCCCTCTCTCAACGTCAAAATTCCTAGTTCCCACTTTTGCGTTTACACTTTGAGAAACAAATCAGAAAATCCTTCTAGCTTAGCCGTGTTCTTCTCCTCCTCTAGGGCAACCACGAAGTTCAAGCAAGGCCAAGGAAGAAGAACAAGCCGTGCACATCATCCATCACCATCCTTGAAGATTGCTTTCGAAATTCAAGAGACCATTCATCACTTCATTCATCTCATATTCATCACGGTGTAATCCGATTCTCCTTCTAACCTTTGTTTTGTAATTTTCGTTGGTTTTGCCCTAGTTGACACTAGTTGACACACATGTTTGAACAAGTGTTGTTTTCTGAAATTTTATGATTAATTGTAATTTTCAGATTCATATATTGCGATTTATGGTTGCTTTTGTGTGAGTGTTTGATTAAATTTGCATGATAGATAACTTTTGTATTTTAATCTTATGTGGTTGCAAACACTTAGGGTTTTGATATAATTGGTGCTACGAATTAAGAACATGAATCAACTTTTTGGTTTTGTGTTCTTGAATCAATAAGTAGAAAGGTTTTGTACAAAAACCGAATTTAATCAAAGAGATTGCAATTAGGTGGACTTTTTCATACTCAAGTTGCCACATTGAGTTGATAGCCTTTCTAGGTGCTTAATGCGTTAAACATGAATGATTGACTAGCTTTCTAGGGTTTGATTGCATGTTTGATAGGATTAATCTAGGTGCTTTCGCTTAGGTTAATTAGCATTGAAAGTAAAATATGGGAAATTGTTTGCTTTGAACGTTTCACATGATCAACTCCTCTTGCATGACTATGATGAACAATGATGAACTTGAATTAATTTTAATCATGTGTTTCGACTTTGATCTTTGTTCTCAATCCCATTTGTATTTTTATGTTTTTGCATTTTAATTCTTAGTGACTTAGATTTTATTTTCGAAAAAGAAACCAAAACCAAAAACTCCCCCCTTTTCGTAAATATGTCTATATTTTGTTATATTTTTGTAAATATTATACTTTGTTTTAATTTTAATTGTTTAATTGTTTGAAAATGACAGGTGTACCCTCAATCCCCGGAATAGAACGATCCCTATTTGCTTATACTACTAACGATATTTTCAGGGTTAAATTGGTCGCTCGATAAAAGCGACATCAAGATTACCCCACAATCAAGGAGTTTGATAACCTCCTTCTTCACAACTTCCATCATTGGAGGGTTGAGACGGCGTTGAGCTTCTCTAGTGGGTTTAGACCCCTCCTCCAGAAGTATCCTATGGACGCAAGTTGTAGGGCTGATTCCCTTGATGTCCGCTAATGTCCATCCTATGGCGGTCTTGTGTTGCTTCAACATTTCCACCAACTTCTCTTCTTGTGGAGTCGTTAGTGCAGAGGCACAACACTGGTAAGGTCTCCTTGTCCCCTAAGTAGACATACTTCAAATGGTCTGGAAGAGGTTTTAGCTCAAGTTCTGGGGCCTGGACCACTGAAGGTAAAGTCTTGTTAGTGGATAACTGAATGGACAAGGGAGAAAAGACTTACCTATATAGGGAGATGCCTCAAGGAAGGAGACGTTTTCAATGATTTTCTCCTCACAAGTGTCTTTCAACTTGTCCTCTGAAATGGTGAGTCCTTCCTTTGTATAGCCTACCCCACTCTCAAGGGTAGTGACTAAGGTATCCTCATGCATAATGTCAAACATTTTCTGCGCAAGTTCATCCAAAATATCAGTAGAAAAACAATCATGAACCTCTAGGGGATACCTCATGGCTTCAAAAATGTTAAAGCCAATAATGTCACCATCTAACTCCATTGTAAGAGAACTTCATACACATCATCTTCGTCCTAGCTGTCCTTAAGAAAGGACGTCCCAAAAGTAATGGAGTGGAACTCACAGGGGAGTCCTCCATTTCTAAAACATAAAAATCTGCTGGGAAGATAAGATGGTTAACTTGTACAAGCACATCCTCCAACAAACCTCTAGGGTAGGCATTGGATCTATCAGCTAATTGAATGATAACATTGTCAGATTTA
>JANPXK010000963.1:0-46117 GCA_024704745.1 Rosa lucieae
TTCCCACTATTTTCCACAGTCTTCGGCACTTCTCGACTTCCAGTTTTGTGAGTTGCATTAAACTTTTGGCCATGGAGTAAGTTATCAAGTATTTCAATCCGTAACAAACACTCACTTGCAAACTTGTTAGATTGTTGAAGGATATTGCTGATGATCTCAGATTCCTTAAGCTGTGACAAGCATTCATCGATAGAATTTGCAGGTTTGGAAAATTTGGGATGCGGGGGGCTGATTGTGAGTTATCCTCCTCATCATCCTGGCCTAGATGCATAAGCTTCTCCATTCCAACAAGCCTCAACTCTTTTAAATGTGGGAGCTGCTGCTGGGTCCCAATCCCAACTGCACTACTAGTACTGCTGTTTCCTTCTGGGTCGAGTAATTTGTCAAGGAAAACAACTGACTTGGACTCAGAACAACCAACATCAAGATGATTTAGTTTGCTAAACAACTGCCCTGCTGCTGGGAGTGGACCATTCGAAAACTCCATTGCATTCACGCTCAACCATTCCAAATTGGGAAATGAATCCTAAAACATAGTCAACGCATAGACAAGATCAGATAATTTGATTATATAGTACAACACATATACAGTAGTACTTATTTGGTAATTCTTGTTTTCAGAGGTGAGACAGAATGCATGTGTGCCTAGGACTGATACATTACATAAAATGCTAACAAAAAGTAGATCATTTAATCTAGCTTTTCATTTGTCTATGTACCTCTCCACCGCTATTTAATCTGAAACAAACATGATAAACCTCCAAAATGGAACAATACGGGTCTAAGCTTTTGGATATCTGCATTTTTTTGAGTTTTGAGTCATCCGTTTTTTTCTTTTTCATTATTTTTTTATTTAATGCCTGATTGCATAAACTTTTTTCCTTTCCTTCCTTGAACATCCGTAGAGATTATCTTTCTAGTGACATTCCTAGGACAATACTTTCGGAACATCTTGGATGCTGAGGCAAAGTTTATGAGGTACCGTATCAGGGTATATCATCTTCAAATTGATTAACAAAGAAAAATATGTATATAAAATATTCGTACCTTCTCAATTGAAAAGAGAGATTGCCGACCAATAAGAGTACTGGAACTTTTCGGGTCACCCTTTTCTTGGAAACTTGAAATTTCTTCAACAAATATGTCCACTTTGCCGCATTTATTCACTCCCAAAAAATTGAGCAATGGCCAGCTAGACACATGCATATCTGGGTAGAAATTCACTAGTTGAGACAAATCATCAAAAATCACTTGTGTTACTCTTGGAAACACAAACTTAGGCATTGTTTGTAGTGACTCTTCCTTTGCGACAATTTCTTGAACTCCACAGCTGCTCACTACTAGACTTGTTAACTGTCGAAGATTTGTAGCCACCGAAACTGGGAAAATGTTTTTCAAATTCTCACATGAATCAATTTCTACCGAATCTAGTTTTTCACAATCAAAAGATCTCAACTGAGTTGATGTGGATGTGTCATCACTGTCATGTATTCCTTTAACATCAATTCCCTCAAGCTGAAATACAACTTGTATAGACTTGCACTCCTTTATCAATAAGGTGGCAAGAGCATTCAATCTTCCTATAGTACTTCAAGGTCACCAAGTCTACTAAAAGAGTTTGGAGAAAGTTGACTGTGCCAAATTGCAGTCAACTTTGTCAAACCCTTGAGGGACAAACTCTTCAACCTCGGAAAGTCAACCTGTATAAAAATATATATTATTCATCTTATGGAATTGTTAAAGAAAATTTGAAGATATGATATAAATAAATAGTTAAAGAATGTTAAACAACTGTGTAATTAATTAGTTATTTCACCTTGTTGTCAAAAAGAGAAGGTTGCACTACTTCAGTCTCGTGGTTTTTGCTTGAGTCGGTGTCTTTGATGTCCCTGCCAATTGAATTACTTTCACCCATAGAATCAAAGATGAACGTCTCCAGTTGAGTACAACTCATGGATAATTTTTCCAAAGATGGAAATTTAACAATAAGAGTTCCCGAGCAAAAGCCTCTCAGACTTGGTAGACCAGAAAGTTCCAAATGTTTCAACACCCTGAATTCAATCTCATTTTCTGAATCATCATTTTCATTGCTCCCCAATATTTCTATCATTTCCTCACAATCCTGGACTTCTAGTTTTGTGAGTTGCATCAAACTTTTGGCCATGGAGAAAGATATCAAGTATTTCAATCCCTTACAACGACTTACTTGCAAAGTTGTTAGATTCTTGAAGGATATTGTGGATGATCTTAAATTCTTTAAGCTGTCACAGTCCTCTAACTTCAGAATTTCCAGATTTGGAAAATATGGGCATGCTGGTCCGAAGCTATCCTCCCCAAGATTCATCAACTCCCGCATCCCGGAAAGGTGCAACTTTCTTAAATGTGGGAGGGTCCCATCCCCAACTTCATGTATTTCTCCATTACTACTCACTTTGACATTTTCAAGACCAAGTAATTTCTCAAGGGAATTTAAGGATGAGTTGGTGTGTGCACGACTATAAAGAGATTCGAGCTTCCTAAACAAGTGGAGTGGCGGACTATCCCAATTCTCCATTACGCACAATTCTAATAATTCCAAATTGGGGAATGAATCCTGAAATATCAATCACATAACTACTGGTCAGTTATGATCAATAAATATTTTAAGTAGAGCAACAAAACTCAAATATTGAATTTTGGTCGTAGCTTTGAACGGAGAATTTGATTAAGTGCTTATATATAGATTTTAACACGGGTATGAAGAGGAACTATGTAAAAGTATTGTTACCTTCACAAGTAAAAACTGTTTAAGTATAATGTATTTTAGAGAGATTGATGAGAGAGATGTGTTCTTTTATTGAGAATAGGAGCCCTATATATAGGGATTACAAGTGCTAGTTCTAATGTTACAAGGAACCAATGTTACAAGGAAACCAATCGTGGTAGATTGGGAAATCTAGAACCTTCTCTCCTATTCCTTTCCTAGTTTGATAAGGCACACTAAACTTGATTTTCCTTCACACTCCCCTTGTGCCGCTCAAACTTGGTGGTGACGCTTCATCCGTTGCCTCGTTAAAAACCTTGCCAGGTAACAAAAACCCTGTGGGACAAAAATAATCCTGGTCGAAGGACAAAAAGAGCACAACACGTCCTTCACTCTTCGAGATCGAACATGTAGCAACATCATAACTCCCCTGATGTCGATATCTCCCCTGATTGCTACAATCGTGGGAGTTCGGATAACTTCTCAATCCGATGCTCTTCACATGTTTCTCGAAGGTGGATTTAGGTAACGACTTAGTGAAAAGTCCGCTACATTATCCTCTGATCGGATTTGTTTCACTTCAATCTTTAGAAGTGATTGTTGTTGCTGATTATAAAAGAACTTGGGCGATATATGCTTGGTGTTGTCGCCCTTGATGAAACCTAACTTCATTTGTTCAATACAAGCTGTTATCCTCATAAATGCATGTAGGTTCATCTGTGGTAGACTTCAAACCACAACTTCCTTGAATGTGTCGAATTACAGACCTTAGCCATACACATTCACGTACAGCTTCATATAGAGCAATAATCTCTGCATGATTTGAGGAAGTAGCAACAAGGGTCTGTTTCGTAGACCTCCAAGATATCGCAGTGCTTCCCATGGTTAAAGACATAACCTTTTGGGAGCGACCTTTTGAGGGTCAGAGAGGTACCCTGCATCAGCAAACCCATCAAGACATCATTGTCGTTTTGATGGGGGAGATAGGGTGAGGCCGGCCACCTTGATGGGGTGGCGTGGCAGCAACATGGCCGGCCACTATGTTGTGGTGGACGGCGGCTTCATGCCTAATGGGGTCCGATCCCATTCTTCCGTCATTCCTTTTCTCTGTAGGGATAAAATAGGCCCATATCAATCGTACCTCCTGGGTATCGAAAGATTGTCTTTTACCAATCCAATGGCGGCGTGTTGGCGCAGAGCTATGTCGAGCTAACAAGTTCACTGCGAATGAGATACCGGTCTTGTGCATTGAGCTAAGTACAATAATGCGCCTATTGCATTAAATAGGGCACTTCGGCCTAATGCTTCTTCGTCCTCATCCCTTGGACGAAACGGATATTTTCCGGGCTCAAGACTACGACCGATCATGGGAGTACTCGCAGGCTTTGCTTTATCTTCATTAAGCGCCTTAGAATTTTCTGAGTATATGCAGACTGATGGATCAAAATCCCATCACTACGGTGCTCGAGTTCTAAACCGAGACAAAACCGTGTTTTTCCCAAGATCTTTCATCTCAAATTCGGATTTCAAGTATTTAGCAGTTTCCTTTAACTCATCTAGAGTTCCAATTAGGTTCATGTCATCGACATAAACTGCTACGATTGCAAATCCGGAACTTGTTCTTTTAATGAACACGCATGGGCATATTTCATTGTTAATATATCCCTTCCCAATCAAGTAGTCACTTAGACGGTTATACCACATCCGTCCAGATTGTTTTAATCCATATAGTGAGCGTTTTAATCTTATTGAAAACGCGCTCCGTGGTTTAGAGCCACTTGATTTGGGTAATTGAAGTCCATCTGGAACCTTCATATATATCTCTGAATCTAGATCCCCATAGAGATATGTTGTAACCACATCCATAAGCTGCATGTCAAGTTTTTCGGAAACTACCAAACTGACAAGGTAGCGGAACGTTATAACGTCCATTACGGGAGAATATGTCTCCTCGTAGTCGATTCCAGGGCGTTGTGAGAAACCTTGCGCCACAAGGCGGGCTTTATATCTTACCACCTCATTTTTCTCATTACGCTTTCTAACAAAGACCCATTTATGGCCAACAGGCTTTACACTTGGGGGTGTCTGCGTTATAGGCCCAAATACCTTGTCTCTTTGTTAGTGAATCCAATTCAACCTGGATCGCATCTTTCCATTTAGGCCAATCTGCTCTTCGTTGACATTCTTCAACAGAGCGAGGTTCGATATCATCATATTCTATAATCCCTTTCGCAATATGATATGCAAATGCATCATCAATCGCCATAGAATTTCTATCCATCATCTCATGTACACTAGTGTAATTTATGGAGATCTCTCTATTCACTGGAGTTGGTTCTGACATTGGAGCGTCCCCCAATGATGTCTCTTGGACATAACCATAATCCGGAATATTCTCATGAGATGGATTATTCACATCGATCATTAATGGATTATTCTGTGCCAAACTCGCTTTCTTTCTTGGGCGAGAATCCATCGAACCTATGGGCCTCCCGCGCTTCCTGGCAGGAGCCGTGGGCCTAGCCATAACGTCACCATCATTGAGAGATGGGACGTTGGCGCCATGCTCATGCATTCTTGAGTTGGCGTCATGTCCTCTACTTTTAGGGACATCAATCCTTGCAGGCATGTTTGCAGCAGGTATGTGTGATCTCGTCACTTTAGCGATATCAGAAAACGCATCAGGCATCGATTCTGCTACGTTCTGAAGATCGAGAATTCTCCGCACTTCAATTTCGGACTGTGCGGTTCGGGGATCAAGATGAGACAGAGTGGGGACAGACCACGACAATTCCGGTCGTTCCTGTTGAACATTGATGTTCTTATCTCCCCCTAACGATGGGAAGACTGTCTCATCGAAGTGACAATCCGCAAATCTTGCGGTAAAGAGATCACCTGTCAAGGGTTCTATGTAGCGGATAATCGTTGGAGAATCATAACCAACGTAAACGCCTAATCGTCGTTGAGGACCCATTTGGTGCGCTGTGGAGGCGCAATTGGCACATAAACTGCGCACCCAAATATGCGTAAGTGTGAGACATTGGGCTCATACCCAGTCACCATCTGGGACGCAGAAAAGGGTTGAGTGGCAGTAGGCCTCAGACGAATAAGCACAGCTGCATGCAATATTGCATAGCCCCAAGCAGAAATAGGGAGATTGGTGCGCATCACCAATGCTCGAACAACCATTTGTAGTCGTTTAATGGTGGCTTCTGCGAGACCATTTTGGGTGTGAACATGAGGAACAAGATTTCAACATCAATCCCAATGGACATGCAATAATCATCAAAAGTCTTTGATGTAAACTCTCCAGCATTGTCTAATCTGATAGACTTAATAGGATGATCAGGGTGGTGAGCCCTTAACTTAATTATTTGTGCTAGGAGTTTAGCAAATGCAGCGTTCCTTGTGGACAATAGCATGACATGTGACCAGCGTGTCGATGCATCAACCAATACCATAAAATATCGAAATGGTCCGCATGATGGTTGAATAGGTCCACAAATATCACCTTGGATTATTTGCAAGAATGGTATATTTGCTTTGGTGTCCTTTGCATAGGATGGTCTCGATCCTAACTTTGCTAAAGAGCAGGCTTTGCAGAACGAATGATGGGCTTTATAAACAACCAATGAGGATTTTGGTTGAGCCACAAAGGCACAAGTGACTTTAGAAGTAAAAGTTGGAGACAAAGGAGCCTTGGTGGCGTCAATGCCACCCTGAGGCCGCAGGGGGAGGCGGCGCCGGCCAAGGATGGCCGGATATGGGGTGAACGGCGCCGTGAGGCGCAGGGGCTCTTCGGTGTCCAAAAAGAGTTTTACTTCTTTTCGTTCTGAAAAAGGGATGTCCGTGTGAAGTCTTTAATATACGGATCATCATGTCACGACCTGGGTGTCCCAAACGGTCGTGCCAAAGCCTATATGTGTCGGAATCCCATAAATCATCTCTCATGACATGGTTGGATTCAATGAATCGAATAGTGGTTGCATACAACCCACTAGAGCGACACATAAGTTTCTCTAAGACTCGTTTATGTCCGTAGTCATTAGAGGTGATGCAAAGGAACTCTTGTCCATTCTCACAATGCGTTTCCACATGAAAACCATTGGCTCTTACATCTTGTAAGTAATAAAGTTCGAGAAGTATGTCCATGACATGAGATAAAATAAATCGATACTTTATTAATAATAGCCAATGATTACATCAAAGTTTCTTGACCAAAATCTAATCCATATAAAAAAAAAACGTAGATAAATCGTAGTCACTCAATCCTTTCGGTAATTTCAATTTAGTGTGACCAGGTAAGGTAAGGCGAGATTTGGTGGAGCGTTGCTCCCTTTTAAAACCGTTCTCTCAGATCAAACCTTGCCTAGACATCACAAGTACTCTTGAGTACGCCTAGATGGAAAGAGTTAATACAATAAGTCATTTTATTGAGGCATAATAGCCATTACATAATTCTTGGAAAAAAAAGACTATAAATAAAAATCTGCGGCATTTTGTCTTCATCGCCAGATTTAAAGTCTTGTGAACTCGAAGTCTTGATCACCATGATGCGACTACCTCCGTAGGTACATTGCAAATTCAGGTCCATTGATCAGACGTTCCATATCAGAAATAGACACCATAAAGAGGATTCTCCCTTGATTGAGGCGCATTTGCGCAATATGCATAGTCCTTAGGACTGGTGGCGTTGGAAAGTGGTGCCCATGGCCAACGTTGGCTCCATGGTTTCCAACCCTATTTCCCTCAAAATCACGCCTCCTACGGTCGTGGGATTGTCGCCTTGAGCGATTACCTTCTTGAGCATTTCGATCGTATGGATCATGACGTCGATGGCGACTTTCTCTAGTCATAGGACGATGCTCTTGATAGCTATCTTGAAGCCTATCAAATCTTCTTTGCACAAGTTCATTGCCATGTCTTTCAGCAGTGGCCATAGCTTTAATAAGCTGTTGGAAACTTGTGATCCGTCTTGCATTTACATGAGTCCGGAATAAGTCAGAGGACCTCATAGCATAGACGGGGAAGGTATTGAGGGTTTTCTCAATCAATTGGTCTTCTGTGATTGTTTTTCCACAGAGACGCATCATTGCTCTGATGCTGAGAGCTTCCGAATAAAATTGCATGACAGTGTCAAATTTAGAGAAGCGAAGATCTTTCCATTCTGCTTCTGTATTCGGAAGTATGGAGTCACGAACATTGCCATATCGTTCGCGAAGCACATGCCAAAGCTTTATGGCGCTTTCCTCATTTATGAACTCAAACTGTAGGTCACTATCCATGTGACGTTTCATGAAGGCAAGTGCCTTGGAATTATCTTTCTCAGTCTGAGGGTCTGGAGCTGTTTCAATAGGACAAAGCTCTTGGATTGTATGCAATAAATCACGGGCAATAAGGTGGATCTCGACATCAGTGACCCAAATTAAGTACCTTTTGCCTGCATAATCCAATGGAACAAAATCGAGTTTGTTTATGTTTGACATCCTGAAAGATGAAACAAGAACAAGTTAGTTTCGGAGTCAATGCTTCCACGAAAACTAATATAAATAAGATTTCCGAGCTATGCTACCAAGAAATCTATTTCCAAGAATAATTGGATTAGACCGAAACAATGATGTTTGTATGGTCAAAATAGATGCTCACGAACGCTCTTAGTCCGTAGCATACAAACGCTCTTAGTTCGTTAAATCGATGCTTACGGACGCTCTTAGTCCGAAGTCTTACGAACGCTCTTAGTTCGTTAATTGCGTGAATCCCCACGATTCCGCTTTTCAAGAATCGAACCCACGTTATAAGAAAGGTGGGATGTAGAAGAAGGGAGGTTTTCAAGTCCCCAAGAAAAGAAGAAAAATAAATTCCGAATTATAGGAACTTCAAAACTTACTCTTTTGAATACTTACTTGGTGAAAATTCGGAGCAGATTCTGTTCTGAACAGCTTGTACCTCGATTGGTGTACAGATCTCAATATGACTCCGATAAGGCTGAAATTCGGAGGTTAGATGGAAGAGACAGAGAAGAACAACTTTGATGAAGAAAGTTTTTCGATCTGAGCTTCCGAACTAGACGTTTCGAGGCTTGCAAGAAGACGGATGTGCACAGGAACCGGAAAAAGATGCAGTGGGTGTGCGTTGGCTTGTTTGCGCAGCAGGGATGCTTCGGTGGCAGCAGGCTGGAACGCAGGGCTGCAGGAAGGGGGCATCAGGGGCTGCTGTGCAAGGTTGCAAGCACACGGGCGCTCGGGCTGCAGCGAAGGCTCGGCTAGCTCGGGCTAGGGGCTGCTTTGTGAATGAGTTTTGGTTTTCTGTTTTGTGGTTAGAGTCGTGCTGATAACGTGTTTAAGTATAATGTATTTTAGAGAGATTGATGAGAGAGATGTGTTCTTATTATTGAGAATAGGAGCCCTATATATAGGGATTACAAAGTGCTAGTTCTAATGTTACAAGGAATACCAATCCGTGTAGGATTGGGAAATCTAGAACCTTCTCTCCTATTCCTATTCCTAGTTTGATAAGGCACACTAAACTTGATTTTCCTTCAACAAAAACAAAGATTGTTGATTTGGAGTGCAAAGATTATTCAACTCACTCCTGCCCTCCGCAAATATCTGCACCTTAGTACAGCCATGCACTACCAAAACTACGAGTGACGGCCACTTCGAAGAATGCAATCCTGGATAGAAACTCCTAAGTTGGGGTAAATCTTGGAATCTCACATATGTTAGTTTTGAAAAAACAAACATAGGTGTTGTCTGTACACCGTCTTCTTTTGAGACGATTTCCTCTACCCCACAATTCTGGACGTTCAGACTCCTCAATTGTTGAAGACTTCTGGCCACTGAGGCTGGAAAAATACTTTTCAAACTGTCACATGAAACAATTTCTATTGTCTCTAGATTTTTTGAACTCTCTAGAGAAAACTGATTGTTCCATATTGTCGTTAACTTTGCTAGGCCATCAATGGATAAATTCTTTAAGTTTGGAAACTCTACCTGCATATACATGATATTCATCTTAATCATGGGCTGGTGAAGAAACAATATGTAACTAATTGATCGAGAATATTGGAAATAAAATGTGAAATAAAAGATGTCAAGGTATTAGCCAAAAAGAAATAGGAAAATAAAAATGTATTAGTCACCTTATTGTCAAAAACAAAGTGTTGTATCCAAGATGATGGATTTGAAAGTTCAGTATGGTTTCTTGAGCAGAATTTAGTGAGATTTGGAAGGTCTTTTAGCTCCAGAATTTGTAGCTGGCAAAAGAAGTTGTCTACAATTTCTTCATCAGATTCTTCTATTGATACTATCTCTTCCATTATTTGACATCTTGATACTTGAAGACGTTTGAGTTGTGTAAGGCTTCTAGCCATTGGAGCTGATAACAAGAATCTTAAACCATTGAGTTCATTCACCGCCAACCATGTTAAGTCTGGATACCTAACCTGTACATATGGCACAAATAGATCATGTTTGGATAATCACATTTGCAATTGCTAGATCATTAGGAAAAATGACTAAAGTAATTAATTTCCTAAAACAAAAGAGCAATTAAATAAGAATGATTAATCGATATTTTTGATATTCTAAAATATCTGATTTCTTTTTCATAGCAGATTGTGGAGTAGGCATCTTCAAAACAATGTTTTTGTACTGCACTTCAGTTGTTGTTAAAATGATAATGTACACTGGCAATTCTCTTCATCATCCTGGAACAATGATGAAAGTTTGTCTAGAAATACTACATTTACCCAGATTAGTCTAGAACTTATATAAAGTTATCATGTACGTAACTAAGCAATCAAGTATGTAATCAAGTAAGAAGCAATATGATTAGTAGTTCAGCCACCTCCTAATAACATTTTAGTCCCAAAGTCCTGCTCCTAAAACACTTGTCCTAATTCACTTGCCCACCGGTCCTAACACGACAATTCTAATACCGTGGTTTGTTCTTGATAATAAAGGAGATTAAAAGTTCACAAAATGAAAATCATAGCAGCTTCACAAAATGAAAATCAAGTAGCTCTTGCATCTCTCTCTAAATTATTCTCTATGCACAAAAATAATGACCTTAATACATGTAGGACGTCTATAATTCTATTACAAAGTAATAGAATTAATTATAATATGATGACAAATTTGAACAAATGAAGGAGCGCACCTTCCCATTTATGATATACATAAACTCGGCATTCGTTTGGAGATGGAGATGCTTCAATTTCTGAAAACCTTCAGCACCTATTTGATAGACAATACTATTATTAACACCCTCCGTCCCCTCCAAGTACAAGTCTTCAGTTCTTTTCAGCAACATTCTTAGACCTTGGTCCAATTCATTGCTAGCAGTGAGTCGGAGCTTTAGTGCATTGAGGGCTTCATCCACATTATCCCATTTCCACGCAGAACCAATACATATTTGGAATCTCTTTAACTTACTAGTGGTGAACAAATCTGCTGGAAGGATGTTAGCATCTGGGATATGTATTTGTAAAGCAGTTAGCTGAGGCAAGTGCTTTAGCTCTTCAAGGTTTGCATTTCTTCTTTCACTACTGATGACTCCTTCACCCTCCCATCGATTAAAGCTATTACCCATTCTCAAGTTTTCTAACCTTTTCAAGTTTGATATAACATTAGGTGAAATCACTTCGAGTTGAGAACAACCATTCAAATCCAACAATCGCAGACGTGTCAATTGCCCCATTTCTTTGGGCAACTTTCTAAACTTGGATCTTACAAAGCTAAGAATTTCCAAGTTTCTTAGCTCTCCAATCAAAGTTAGGTCTCCCAATGTGCATTGATCCAAACACAATGTCTGAAGACTTTTTAGAAATTGGAGAGATGGAGGAAGTGATAGGATACTCAATCTAGTCAAGTCCAACACTCTGACTTTCTTCATCCCTTCGAAAAAGTTGCTGGGAATTTCCAAGAAGTGATCAACATCCCTACTAATAAAGTTAAGCATTTTCAGTTCTGGGCATTCCAAAGCTTCCGGAAGATGGGGGATACTGCAGTTATCAAGAACGATCATAGTGCACTTTGTACAAAAATCCTTAGTTGGCCATTCTTTGAACTCGTCTCCAATAGCTACTTTAAAGACGTATTGATCTCTCCAGGCAATCCGGTTTACAACTTCATGAACAAGATCATGCATTCTAACATATTTATTACTATAACTATCCTCTAGCAACAGACATGAATCTTTAAGTTTTTCAACCAGTGAAAGCAATGCATCCTGTGCTTCTTCCATTGTATCCACGTTTTTAATCAAACCCAAGCCCAGACTATATTTCAACAAGTCATCAAGAAATATAGAGTAACCCATGAGAATTCCAGAAAGCAAGAACAATGGCTTAAGCTCCTCATCATCCAATTGCTCATAACTCCACTCCAGAGCCAAGTATACTTTTTCCGTAAATCCTTGTTTGTCAAATATTTTTAGGCGTCGCAAGGCATCTTTCCAAGCATGTAATGTACTTCTATTCTTCAGGGCGCTTGCAACTGTTACCACTAAAACCGGCAAGCCTCCGCACTTTTTGGCTACTTCTGTTGCTACTTCTCGTATGGCAGAATTTTGAACAACACCACCTGCCATCTTCTCAAATAAACTCCAGTTTTCTTCTGCATTTAAAAGGTCAAGTAGAAACTCCTTTTGTGTATGCATCTCAACCGATAATACTTCTCTGGTTCTAGAAGTCAACAATACTTTACAATTGGACACCCGTGGAAGTCCCAAAATCTCCAAATCAACTTTTTCTTGTATGTCATCCAAAATTACCAGAACTTTCTTGTCTTTTATCCTACGAAAAAGACGACCAGCTCTTCCGTCTATAGTCTCAGCTCCCAGAAATTCCATTCCCAACTTTTCAGCAATTCTTTTTTGAATTTCTTCCACATCTGGAATCTTTTTCACATCTAGTACCATAACAACGTCATCGAATAACGTTTTATCTTCTATAGCTTGCCGATAAACTTCTTTAGCAAGTGTTGTCTTCCCCACGCCCCCAATACCGTACACCCCAATCATGTCGGTCTCAGATTGTCTCAGTTCATTCATGATTTTCTCTGCAAATGAAGTCCTTGAATCAAAGGCCTGGTAATCTTTAGCAGGTATACTGCACACCTCCTCTGGTTTGACATCGTATGCAATATCGCCAAAATCCTTTTTCCCACAGAGCTCAGCAACTTCTTGAACCAATTTTGTTGATCCCCTGCTGCGATGATGGCGAAGCTTTAGATTAGGACAAAAGCCATGGAGACATCTAGTCTCTGCATGCTGTTCATCTTGCAAGAAATCGTTTGCTTCTTTAGTCATCTCATCCACTTTAGTCATCCAATTCTGGACACCTGCTTTAATTTCTCTACCTTTTCTTTCCTCTGTTTCAACATTCCGCTTCATGCTTTCTCTGGCATCACCCAAGTCATCTACTTGACTCTTTAGTTTCTTGAGGTTCTTGTTGTAGTTGATTACATAACCCACTTGGTGTATAACTGGTGCAACCGTGAAGTCAGCAATCTTTCCAACAACTCCAATAATTGCAACAAGAAACCCCATGTCTGTTATTGAATTCAAACGAATCAAATAAGATCAGGGTTTCAACAAAACTTGATATTCAACTCAAAGAAGGGATGAAAGAAACAAAGGTAATCAAATCTCGGTATGACTTACTAAAGGTTCAGAGGATTTGATATATTTTCGTTTATAAAATCAAAAGAGAAACAGAGCAAGTAAAATCAAAGAGGGACATTTATAAATGACTTAGAATACAATTGGTCCGTCTATAAATTATTTTCCTTGAAAAATTCTTTAATTTGGAAATGATGATATCCAGAAAATGGAGGCAGAATGAAAAATTACGTTGACATCCATATCTTGCGATTTCTTCAGGTTCCATCGCTGATTTCCAGGTTTCTTCTACACCATGGTCCATGGGCATTATCTTTTAGTTTTGCCCATGGTGATTCGGTTATGTGATATTATCCTTGATAATTCTTCAATTGCTTCTGTAACTTCTGCGTCAACTTCTGGTTCCATCAACTTCTGCTAGCTTGCATTCTTTCCATTTGAGGGATGTTCTCGATTGTTTGCCGGTGTTTTGAGTTTTGGGTTTCATACATGTCAGAGTAAACAAGAAGCCCAGTGTTTAGGTTTCGATCTTATAAAGGCTCAGTTTTTGTTTCTTACTCAATGTTAGATATCTACATTTCAATTGGAAGAAACCCAGTTGATATATTCATAAGTTTAATTAACCCCAAAATCATCTAGATAGGCCATAAACTCTGCATTTGAATAGTCTTGGTGGGCTGGATGTAGTTTCTTTGCTCCCCCTTCTTGCTAGTTTCTATTTGTGACTATAAGTTGAGAATATGTTCAATATATGGTTCACCAAGTCTGTATTTGAATTAGGAAATCAAAATGTGTGAATTGTGAACGAATGTATGATGAAGTTGATTACAAATCATTACTTGTAAAAATTGTCTTTTTCATTTTTATTGTTACTTTTAAACTTGATCAGCTACTGGATTTAGTTATCATGTATTAATGTAGTTTGCTAAAACTTTCTGTTTTATTGGAGGATAAAGACTTGGAAGTTCAAGATTGTGGTCATCTCTGTGTTTTTTATGTAGGTTTTGGTTGCAGCTGGTGTTTGTGAAGCAATTGGGAAGCTTTCCAAGCCTCTAACTAATGTAATTCTGTATGATAAAGAGTTTGATTTCAAGGCAACCGCTGGCGGCTTCCCTTCCACCCGTTCCTCTGTAAGCTATTTCTAATTTTTTGATCAATCACGTAACTTTATAATCAAATAATCGCCATACTCTCTGTTGGATACTATGTAATGCCGGAATTGCTTCTGTTGCTGTTTTCTCCATGTGGTGGCTACTGCAACACTTGGCCTTGAAAGGTATGCACCATTTCCTTTGTTTTGCAGACATTTGATTGAAAACTAAACTATTAAATTGATATTCAGTTCATGACTGTATTATTATTATTAATATTATTTTTGAATCTGGGGACTTTCGGATTCAGTATTTGGCTTAACTGTAGTTTATGCTAGTCTTGTATTGTATAATGCCCAGCTATCAATATATGTTCACATCTCTCTCTCAATCCATCTTTTCCTTGATCCTATTAATTTGATACAACATTTTTTGATAACTAAAGATTTGAGCTGAGATACTCTTTAGTGATTAACGAACTTGAGGGTATATGCCATTTATTTCAGCTTGCTTACAGCCAAAAGTACTTGTAATAAGCGGTTTGTATGAAGAGGAATGTTAACATGACTCTGTACTCGTTAACCATGTTATATCTGAATACCTGCTTAGGATGCTCACCAGCATACGGTTGATGTTACAACAATATACAAGAAAATTAGCTTTTATCTAATGGGTTCTAGTCCAGAGCTTATGTTTAGACAGATGGCAACAAAGGCACCAACAGTAGATTTTTTCCAGTCTGACAGTCTAGTGCTGCAATCTACTAAGCTTCATTAGGAAGGGATATATTTCACTTGCTTATCAGATAGTAATGATATGAATTAGTTCATTTTACTTACTTAGAAGTATTAACGTCAGATCATGCATCAGTGCTCATCTTCACTTCATTATTTTGCCATAATGTTTGTGCACTTGTCTTTGCATATGGGTCTGAAGTTCTGAACCAAAACTGGAACAAAATTCTTACTTTTTCAGGGGGTGAGAAGAGAAGTAGGAAACCAAGCAAGAGTAGTGAACAAAACTTCGCCTCAAATTACAAGGGTGAACACAATCTGATCCAAAGATAGAGCTAGACACAGTTCTCAGCCTAAAACATCATCTTCGTTACAGTTGGATAGGCTCAAATCCCTTGCATTGGGGATGGAGAAGCAGGGTGTCATTGCCATCCACAGGGTTAAAGGGAAGAGTAAGCAGTTGGGAGTTGGTGGGACAGTGATGTTATCACTCGGAAGTTTAGTGAGAAGGAATCTCGACATCTTTTCTTAAGGTATAAGTCCAAATTTCTTTTATATCTTGATGTGTTTGTGCTACATTATGTGGATTGATTTCTTTTCTTATGCCTTGAGTAGCCGGTATGTTTGTTCTATCTCAAGAGAGCTGAAGAGAGCCGGTATGTTTTAGCATACATACAACAATGCTGGATTTCTTAACACACCTGTTGCCTCAAAACTTGCAACTTCTCCACTACCGCAGCGTAAATATTTCTATTAACTGATGCTCCTCGCTTCGCATCCACTACGAGGCTCCTCACATATTGATTGGAAAACCAATCATGGTGCTCAGGAAGAAATTCCTTTGGGTGAAATTGGTAGGGTTGAAGTTGAAGCTCTGGATTCTGAATACAAACTTGCACATATCTCCACTACTCTAGGACCTATGTTTGATTTGGAGTATTGTTTGGCCTAAGAACAAGACTATGTCCGCTCGTTCGGTAGCAAGAACAAACCTTAAGGGGCTAAACCTTTCCCTGGTAGATGTTCCTAACTTTCGATTATGGATGCTCAAGCATAGTTGAGATGTTACATTTATAGAAATTAGGGTATGCGATCAAACGATGTTTGATTTCTTGTATCCGCTTTACTTTTAGCTCTGTGCACAAAATGGTTTTGTTAAGTGTAGTATTGCTTTAGGGAAGTTCTTTTTTATTAGCAATTTATGCACCCCCTCTGATGCAGAACAAATGACAGCCCAATTTGAAGAACAATTGGAGCGTGCTAAAGGAGGAAAACGAAAAGTGACTAGTAGACACGAAACGGGCTTTCGGAGTCCAATTGGGACGTACCTTACCTTTCAGGAAAGGGAATCGCGCCAGAAACCAAACTCGTCGCTATACCACGACCTGTGACCTTTTTCGGGCTTCCGGGGTCGTTTAGGGCCTCAAAATTGCATTTTTCTATTTTTAGGCGTTTTGGTTTTCTTAGTTATTTTCGGGTTGATTTCGTTTTTACCCATGGGCTTTAGGGTTTCATTGTTAGTCGTCCTAGGGTTTATTTTCTTATAAATAAGCCGCATGTATCTTATCATCTTTTATCAATAAAATTGAGATTATTCTCTTTTATCTCTAGTGGACTCCAGAATCCTTTGCTTAGGTTTATTGCTGGTAAACCTAGTTATAAATCCGACTGCGTCACCCTCTCTTTTGTTATGCGAATCTCTTGTTATGTGAAGCACTCATGGAAAAAGAAAAAGCGTTGTAGTTTAACACTCCCCCTTAATAAATTGACCTTTGTTTTGAAAGAGAAAACAACCAATAATCAAATTGATAAGAACTTGATCAAGAAAAATTTTATTGAAAGAATAAGTTTCTATTAGGACTAAATTCAGTTTACCCCTTCCAACTTTGGGGCAAACATAAGTTTGGTCCCCAATTTTTTTTTTTAATCATGATGGTTCCTGCACTTCTAATTTCCATCACGTGCGTCCAAAATTCAAAATGGGCTCGAAACGTGACATCAGATGCTAAGTTGGACTCAACATTCGGGTCAACTTTTCAGATTAAGGGCAAAATAGACATCTCTAATTTAATCTAATTTATTTTTTCTTTTATTAGAATTTAACCTAATTTCTAATTTTCTTCCTTTTTTCTCTCTTCTGCTCCAAACCTCTCTCTCATATCTCCAAAGCCTAAACGCCAAATCAATGCAACAGCGTCTCAATCCTCCGTCAAGCTTGAATCTCGGGCCACCGCACGCCCTCTTCCACCGCATCTGAATTCCAACGCCGTCGATTCCAGCTTCACCAAGCTCGAATCGAATTGACTGTCGATTCCCTAAACCCAGAAAGCCATTCAGTCCTTGAAGCAGAACGCAGAAACGGTTTGGATGAGAGAGAAGAAGAAGCCATTGAATTGAGCTCACAAAATCTCAGTCACCCACAACAACGAAGTTGAATCGACAACTTCAGCGGCCTTTAATCTCTCACATCTCCAAAGCCCTAATGGAGGTCGAGGTCAAGCTGAGGCTCCCATCCTTTGTGTTACTGGGATTGTCGGAGTTAGTGTTTTGGCTTTGGATTATGACAATCTAGTGGATGATTATGGGGTTTGGTTCGGTGGCACGAGATTTAGGAATCTGCTTCATGTCGGCAATTGAATTGAATGGTTGCTGAGATTTGGTGGCCGGAGCTGGATCGATGGGGCAGAAGACGGTGCTGGATTGATTGCTAATTTCAATTTTCGATTTCGACACTACCGAAATCGCAGCAATGGCTCGATTTGCTTTGCAATTTTGATTATGTTCCCTTTATTTTGTGATTCTATTTGGTTTTTAATTCAATTCGTTTCCATGTATTATGGGGTTTCAAAATTGGGGTTAGATTTTTGGAGTTGTTCATTTGGGTTTGACTCGGAGCTTGTTTAG
The DNA here is from genome assembly GCA_024704745.1 of Rosa lucieae. Taxonomy (NCBI): domain Eukaryota; kingdom Viridiplantae; phylum Streptophyta; class Magnoliopsida; order Rosales; family Rosaceae; genus Rosa; species Rosa lucieae. The sequence continues at coordinate 18,096 of JANPXK010000963.1, forward strand.
TTTGCTGAGAGATTTGGGAATGGTAAGGGCATTAGAGTCTGATTTGTTGTGTCAGACCTTTTGTTCTTCTGGGTTGTGATGGAGAAGAGAGAAGGAGGTCGAGGGCGAGAGAGGGTTGTTGGTTTCTCTGTCTTTCAAGGAGGTGGAAGAAGAAGAAAGTCGACCATTTTTTTCTTGTTTTTGGGGTAATAAGGGGTAGTTTGGACATTTCGTCTCTATTGAGGTCAATGTCTCAAATGTGGGCCCAGATATCGGGTCCAACTCAGCATATATATGACGTCACATTTCGAGTCAATTTTGAATTTTGGACGCCCGTGGTGGAAAATGAAAGTGCAGGGACCATCATGATTAAAAAAAATATATCAGAGACCAAACTGGTTTTTGCCCAAAAGTTGGACGAGGTAAACTAAATTTAGTCATTTTTATTATTAATTAGTTTTGTTAACGTTATAGTTTTAGGAAAAATCTCTGGTACATTAATGTATCAATACATCAAGTAGACTAGATTTGATACAGAGATAGATTGACTCAATGCATAAGTTGACTAGCTTGATTTGATCTCAAATTAGTCTACCTGTGTATTGAGCTAGTTTATCTTTGTATCGAAATACTCTATTTGATGTATCAGTATATTACCATAGGCGAAACCCTAGTTTTATTCTTTGTGTACGTATTATCTATCCTACCAATTGTATAAACGTTTTGGGCGGGCGGTATTGTGAAGCTAGTAGGTAATGACTTCTTTGTGTTTATGTATATACTTTATGCTTTCAGACCTTTGTGTGTTTGAGTGTTTCTTAGTTTGCTTTGGTCTGTTATGTAATAATGGATATTTTTGATTAATCAAACTTTATGACCCCAAAAGAGGGCCTAGCTGGCTTTCTCTATGAGCTTTAGCTTTCTTTGGTATATTATCGCATATTCGCATTGTCAAAGTTTATGTCCTGTCATGGAGAAAAAGTCAATGAGGTGGAACTATAAAATAAAATTATTTGGAAGAGCTTTAGATCTTAGTGCTTTAAAAATGAAAAAGAAAAGAAAAGAAAAACAAACCAGGTGAAATTGAAGAAAGAAATTAAAGGACATACGACATACGTACCTTAGCTGTTTTGGCAATGATCTATGAATGAAGGTATAGTTACTCCTTCAAACTCTCTGCTTTAAACTTAAAACATGATAGAGTACGAAGGAAACCTGTATCTGAGAAAGAAGAACAAAGGTAAAGCAAAAGGATGAAGCTTTTAATTTTCTTTTAAGTATATTAAAAAAAATTAACAACACCAAGAATCAGCAGAAATGATGTCAAGGCAGTACCTTTTGCTATGGCAGTTTTGCATGTGAGAAGTAGGTAGAGCAATAATCAAAGAAAAACTGAGAGAAAGTTGCTAGCCACAAGTGTGCAGGGGAGACTTAAATCAGAAGATCGACAAATGAAAACAATGGACAAAACTCAGAAGGTTTAGAGACATCTCCAGAAAACTAAAGATTATATGCTGGTAAATTGAGAGATTGAAAACCTAGAACTTGAAATAGTTGGTTATTTAAATTGACATTATAGGGGTTGCCCAGTTGATCTTAAATCCACTTCACGTTTTATTTTTATATTAGCTGCTAGTGTAGTGTCATGGAAAAGTGTCAAACAAAGTTTGACAGCCACATCTAAAATGCAGGCCGAATGCATTTCTGTTCATGAAGCAACTTGTAAGGAATTCTATTAAGGAAATTCATGCTATAGATTCCATTGAGAGACCTGTTAGGATTTTCTGTGGCAAAGAAGCAACAATTTTCTTTGGCAAGAACAGTAAGCTAGAGATCCTATCAGCTTCCAAAAACATTAATGTTAAGTACTTTGTTGTAAGAGAAAGTGTCAGGAATGATGAGATAGCAGTTATACAGATTGGTACCTTATAGCAGTTAGCTGATCCTCCCACCAAATCATTATCAGTTTATCAAGAACATGTGAAAAATATGGGAGTCTTGAGTAGTTTAGAGGGGATAAACTAGTGGAAGTTTTTTTCATTAATTCTTATGCAATATGATGCGCGCTATTGAGAATTCAGCATGTATTAGTTTATTTTATGCTATAGTAACGCAGATTTGATTTCATCATTTGCATATGAATATTCTCTTCAGTTGAGCTTTTAGCATTTAGATAAGCTATAATACATTCTGCATACAGTTTTGAACTTTTGATCATTGAGTGCAGGTCATGTATGTATTACTTTATGTTTTCATGTTCTGAAAATTGCCTCTTGTGGTTGAAAGTTGCTGCATGTGATTATGGAGTACTGGCATTGCTTAATGCTTGTTTTTCCATAGTCTGACTCATGCAAATTTTGTTTTGACTCAGCTATGATTTAGGACCAGAAATTCTTACTATCCCATATGCACACTTCAGGGTTAATATATCCGATTATATGACATTCTTGTTGACTAAAATAATATACAGTCGGTGGGAGAATGTAAGACTTATTGGTGGATTTAGTATTGCTTAAGCTTCGTCTAACAACTTGTCATACTCCAGTTGAAAAAGTAACCAAGAAAGTATAGTAAGTTCTATTCAAGTATCCTGAGATTGACTAGGAATCATAGTCAATAAGGAATGCAAACCTATTTCATTAAGGGAATAATTGTATCTGGTAGAACATGGTTTAGGAAAGCTCTATGAATGTCCATTTTAGGATTAGGAATCTTTATGGGAGGTTCTTGATTCTTGTATGCCTATATAAGGGACTCAATCCGGCTCTATCAATCGCAACAAGCAATACAGATTTAGTGTCTCATTGTGTGATTGCCGAAAGATTGATCAGAGAAGAAGCAAGAGTTCTATCAAGTTCATCGATATTGATTCATTATCTATTCCAAGTAAGTAACTCACCAAACGTATTCTTAATATTGAGCATATTTAAAACACATAGTATAACCATTATTGCTCCAAAAGTGAAAACAAAAAGAAAAGAAAATGAAGAGCTACAAGAACCCCCTAAAGCGGCACTCTCTCCTAGGGTTTAGCCGAGCACAGAGAGGAATCTGTCTAGTTGTCGGCGATTCTTCTAGCCCAGGCTCGGTGGTGATCGTGGCTGGTGAAAGTTGTTGTTGCTTTTGCAATGATTCTAGTTTGGTCTTGGTGTTCTGGGTTGAGCAAATCCCGGTGGAATTCTTGGTGGTCGGCGACGAGAGGTTTTTCTGATCCAATTGGTGCAGTTGATCGGCGTTGCAGGCGACAACGTTGGTGAAGAGTGAATCTAATATGCTGCGCAGGATTTCCGGCAGGCTGTGCGAGGGGCTGCAAAGGAGACGCCGCCTGGATCGTCTGGTCTTTGGAGGTTGCTTTATGCAGGATCTGATGTTGCTGTGGAACTGCCGGCCACCAGAAGGGGGAACAGCGGTAGAAGTAGCCTGGCCAGGGAGGGCTAGGGCTAGGGCTACTATTCTCTTTGTTTGGGTTTGGGCCGAGGCTCAACCTTAGAATGAGGGGTGCTTGGGCTCTTGGGCCTAGGTTTGAGTTCAAGATTGGGCTGGTTGAGTCTGCTGCAATGGACAAGAAGAGCAAAACCAACCTGTTGCCGAGGTTGTTGGCTCCTGAAGAGAGTAAGGACGGTGCTGGCTCCAACCCTAAGGGGAAGGAGCTAGCATTTTCTTAAGTCTCTCTGCTATTGGACATCTGGGTACAAGCCTTCTATAGTTATGGCACGTTTACTTACTTGGAATGGAAAATAATCATTAATCGGAGACAAGTGGAATGGGAGAAGAAATGAATCAGTATTGATTCCGGAGGAATGATTCTTAAACCCATCTCCCCCCTTCGTAATCGAATTCCTGAGTATTCAGGAATCGATTCCTGATAAGGAGGTGGGACCTACATCCATTCCGATTCCTTCATGTGTTAGTAAACGCATGAATTCTTTTACCCAGAATCATTCTGATTCCTTTATGTGTTAGTAAACGCAGGAATGTTTTTACCCCGTAATCATTCCCTTTCCTTCCAAGTAAGTAAATGTGCCCTTAGAGTAATCTCTCTATGAGTTTTTCTAAGATGTTTCTAGTTGGTATTTGTGCCACAATTGGGTGTTGGCAGATTAGACTAGATGAATGATTTTTCCTTTGGAAAGCGAGGTTGTTCTTGCTTATTTTAGGCTTGCTTTCCAACGAGCGTCCCTTTAGACTTTAATGAGTTTAGTTTGGCTTAGATAGGTTATCTGGTTTTTTTCCGGATTTTCTTATGTAAGTTCTGTTAGACTCTGGCCTATTTTCATGGCTGGAATACTAATGAAATCAATTCCTATTCAAAAAAAAAAAAAACGAGAGCAAATGAAATTGAAGAAGAAAATTAAAGGACATACCTTAGTTGTTTGGTAATGACCTATGAATGAAGGTATGTTCCTCCAAATTCTCAGCTTAAAACATGATAGAGTACTAACGAAATCTGTATTCGTGAAAAAACACAAGAACAAAGGTAAAACAAAAGGATGAAGATTTTAATTTTCTGTAAAACATTATAAAAAAACCAATAAAACCATGAATTAGTAGAAATAATGTAAATGCAACACCTTTTATATGGCTTTTTTTGAACATGCGTAGAGCAATAATCAAAGTGTGCAGGGGACACTTCAATCAAAAGACAAATGAAAATAATGGACAAAACTCGATCTTTCGCCTTTAGGTATCAAAGTAAGAGAGCAAGGGAGGCTTAATCAGCGAACTGTTTTATAGGGCCTGAAGATAAATGAGAACGAGTATGAGAAAACATTATGTGAAGGTAGATAAGTCAACGTTTGAATAGTTGGAAGAGATGGATCCAAACCAAGTCTATGTTTATAAAAAGGGCAAATTCACGTCACATGCTTTACTTAGTTGCCTGCATCTTAATTTACGGGGATTTGATGCTTAATGGCTGTGTATTATATGGTGTTGGCAAAAAATTATGTCTGCAGTAGTTGACTTAACTAAATGATGAACTTAATAATTGAATTTAAAAAGTGAATATTCATGCAGATAATTGAGGAGATTAATTAGCATAAAACCTTGACTTGGTAGCTGAACCAGTAATTTAGGTATCATTTGTATCAAAGAAAGAGAGCAATGGGGGAGCTCCCCCTTACTAAACAGCGACACCTGTCAACCCACTAACAGAAATTTAACTCCGTTAAGTCACAACATTGTTTTTTTAAAATGAAGTTACAATGAAGAAAATTAACTCTAAATTTTGGCCGCCTTTCTTCTCCACCGAATGAACTCTGACATTTTCGAGCTCTTTTATCTCCAGATTAATCTTGCTGGATCCTTGAAGGATTTCTTTTCGCTGTTTCTTTAATTTTTTTCCCCCTCTTTAATAATTGAAACCCAGATCTTTCTTCTTTTGTTAAAACCCAAAACTTGATATTTGATTATAGATATTTCTTCTTTTCACTGTTTCTTCTTTTTTTGAAACCCAAATCTTTCTTGTTTTGCTTCCCCATACTTGATTATAGATCCATATTAATCGCTCGTGGACCCAAATGAAATTGATTGCAAAAACCCCAGATCTTAACAAGCAATAGCTATATAAAGCAACGCAGAAAACCCATCAGTGCTATCTTTCTGTGAAGCACTTGATGACTTCAATACATATTCATTAATAACATTACAGAGAGAACCAAATTGGCATGTACAACATTAGGATAATTGAGATAAAGAGGAGCGGGTTATCGACTGGGCTGCATCGGCCGGAATTCTTTTGAGTTCAGAACTTGTTTGTACGACAATGGCGTCGCAGCGGCAAGTAATGAGTATTTTGAGTTTTATACTCATTAGAGAAAAAAAGAAAAAAGAAAAAAGGGTTTGAGTCAGACTAATGTTGTATTAGAATACAGGTGTCAAAATAATATTGGTGGGGCAAGATAGAACAGTTTGGGACAGATTAGGAAGGCTTAGCTCAGATGAATGTGAAGATAGAGCCGATGCCTTATTTATAAATTTGCATCGGTGGTAACCATCACTCAATATAAAACTGACACGTGTTATAAAATATAATTATAGTTTATCATGATGTTTTATTAAAAAATTATATTTTAAGTATTCAATCAATTTTATATGACGTGACAAGTTTTAATAGGGTGGTGATATCATCACAAAATAAAAATGGTGAGCAAATTTGAATCCTTTGTTTATTAAAAGGGAGGATTCTGATTCATAGTTTGCGGGGCCTTTGGTAGTCGATGTCTTCATTATATGTATTCACAAGTTGGCAAGTAGGTAACTGGTCTCAATACTCCATTTAAATTATACTAATGTTCTTTTGTTTTTATGTTAATCTACCATTTTATTAAAGTCTTCAACGCACATGAACACAGATCACAGGTAATCTACCATTCTATTGAAGTTAATTTTATCTTCTTTTATTGTTATTGATTTTGATTTCTTTTTTAAAGTTGATGATTACTTTGTTGTTTGTTCAAGTCTCCTCATCTCATCTGTTTTTATGCCATATACGTTTAATTATAATGGCAACTCAATTAGTGAATCTAAAAGCCAGTGTTCACATGCTTTGCCTGCTGAGAGGGACTTGATTCGCATAAAATTTTGGCTTGATATCTCCACCAGTAATAATTGTGCAGCCGGTTGATTCAAAAATTTCTAAAATTATTGATATGCAATAAAATGTTTTAGAGGAAAAAGTGAGATCCATTAATGAAATGTGATTAAAGATTGTTTTATACATAAAAAATAATAGAAAATTTGAACTTGTCCACTGTTTTTATCAAAAATTCCATTACCTACAAATTCGAGCCATGAATAGAATCAGAACAATTAGATGGAGAGATCGACAAGCAACCTACATTATCTACAAATTCGAGCCATTGAACATTGTATGATATGGTGAATCAGAACAATTAGATGGAGAGATTGACAAACAACCTAGATAAACAATTAATAAGTATACAACAGCACATGGAAGAATTTGTTGACAAGTTCAGTCCAATATTCTTACATTTGCTGGGGATGCAAATGACGGTGATATTCTTCATCATCCAAGCCTTACATTTGATGTCAAAGAATTTTGAAATCCCCAAGTTTCACCGAAAATTCTTCTATACAACAATATGCAAGTCCACATACAATAATAGGCAATCTCAACCATTCATATCTGAAGTTAGTTATTTATCACTCAAAACCGTCCAATCTTAGCGGTACGTGAAGTTACACGCCGTGTACCGAAGTTCAACAGCAAGATTCTTGTTTCTTGTATGTGCTTTCTTTCTTTCTAGCTACTACTACTATGATGATTTATGTGGTGGGCGAATTAAACAACGGTTTTATTTTATTTTATCAAAGGAGGTATCAATCCATTGAATATAAAGAGGAAAATATTACAAAATGACTCGCCCGAACAACTGGACTACAACAATATTAAGCCATGAATGAAAAACCTAAAGCAGAAGAAATCTAGGCTAATCAAACATAATGTAACCTTAGAATTAAGGCTCAAAGTAATACAGTAATCTGACACTACCATGGAAGCTTCCGAACAAATTAAGTCAAAAGTTTTCCCCAATCTTATTCATGTCCCCAAAGAAACACCATGCATGAAATAAATGTCTCTAGAAACTAGAAATGAGTACATGCCCTCTTTAGATACAGAGATCTGTTTCTATGTAATTCACGAGTCAAGAAGACACTTTTTCTGACCACATAAATAGACATCAATGTTTGACGTAACTCAAGTAAGTTACATTGTTATCTTGTTTTCAAATATGTTTTTATAATTAAGATATTCAAGTAAGACTATGGCAATAGTTTACCAATTTCAATAATAGACTTGGCATGAAGTCATTAGGCTTGGCTTAAGGAAGAATGAGAGTTGAGAATTGAGTTAAGACTAGACTTAATCAAAACTTCGAATCCTCTTTAATATAACCAAATAAGATTTATTTTATTTATTTATTTTTTAAAGAAAGAAGAAGAAGAAGAAGAAGAAGAAGAAGAAGACGGTAATACACATGGTATGCACTGACAGATGAACTTGATGCCATTCCTGATGCTTGTAGTTGATCAATAGTTGTAGGCTGTTTTTGACTCCTTTTAATATTCATCTGCTTGACTTGGTCTCATAACCAATAAGACATGAGTAATGATAGGTGAACCGTCCTTTGGGAAATCTTTGCATCCCACCTTAGGTAGTAATTGATATGACATAAATCCTAACCTATTAAAACAAAGGATGTGATTTTGTAATAAAAGAAAACTTAGGGGAAAATGGTACTTTTAGGTAGTTTTCTTTATATATATTTTTTTTAGAGAACTACAAATTGCATTCCAATGCCAAGACTGTTATTTGGTTTTATTTATAGAGAACGCTTTGGCCAATTTCATATTTTTCATGCAGTTTTATTGCAACCTGTATTATCAAATAACCAGAATGATACACTTGGGGAACATAGAGTGGAATCACCATAACTTACAAGTTAAGAGTTATAGTAATGATATCATCTCTCTAAATTGTAATTCCAATAATTATTGATATTCTCTCTCAAATAGTTTCCCAATGTCTCTTTATACATTGTTACAAATTTCTATTTTTAACATGTTCTCTTTGTAATTGAGAACCAAATTGGCATGTATAACATTAGGATAATTGAGATAAAGAGGAGCGGGCTATCGACTGGGCTGCATCGGCCGGAATTATTTTGAGTTCAAAACTTGTTTGTACGACAATGTTGCAGCGTCAAGTAATGAATGTTTTTGAGTTTTTCATCAAAGGAAAAACAAATGAGTTTAACAGAGTTAAGACTAATGTTATGTAGAATACAGGTGGTGGGACAGAATAGGGAACAAAATAGGGGGGCTAACAGGGCCCAGCTCAGATGAACGTGAAGATGGAGCAGTCCTTATTTATTAAAAGGGAGGACTCTGGATCACATCACATTAGGCCTCATCAAAAAGCCCGCGGATCAAGTGGGCTGATGGAGGCCCGCCGGCCCTGAGGGCTAAAAACCCGGCCCGACTTGTTAAAAAGCCCGCCTCGGTGGGTAGTGGGCCGGCCCGCCAAAAGCCCGTAAAAACTCGGTCCGACCGGTAGGCCCTGCCCGCTAAGGTCGGCCCTTAAAAGCCCCCTAGGCCCGGCCTGTAAAAGCCCGTAAAATATTATATATATATATATATATGTGTGTGTGTGTGTGTGTTTGTGTGTTTATATATATATATCTATATATATGTAGATATTTGTGTGTGTTTATAAATACACACACACACACATATAGATTTATATTTGCGTGTGTGATATATATATATATATATATATATACATATTCTATATAGAAGTATAAGAACTTCCACACACACACACACACATATATATATATATATATATATCTATATGTGTTGTGTGTGTGTGTGTGTGTGTGTAGGGGTCGTCAACGGGCCGGGCCGGGCGGGCCCGGCCCATTCATAGCGGGCTTGGGCCGGGCCGGGCCAGACCTTGCTATATTTTTAATTAATTGCGGGCCGGGCCGGGCCGGGCTTTATTAAAAATCAAAGGATCCAAGCCCGTCCATATAAAGCGGGCCTTGCGGCTTTTTCGGGCCGGGCCGGGCTTGGCCTTCGGGCTTTTTTGGGCCGGGCCTTGCGGGCTTTATTTATAAATAAATATTTAAAGACACAAGTATTTTTTTTTTTAATCAAGCTTTGGAAATTCAATGGATAATGATATGATCAAATACAACCAAAGATAACATATCTATATAACTATATTGTACCAAAAAAAAATCTATATTATATATAGATACTAATTTATATAAATAAATTTTTAAAGACACTAATTTTTATAAATCTATATTTTATATCATACACTCCAAAGAGCAACCCCTATCAATTCAAAGAAAATGAAAAAACGACCGTGGATGAGTTTATTACAATAAATTATGAGTGTGGTAAAAAATTTAGCCAATTTCACCATATTTTCGAATCCGATCGGATTAGTCAACCGTAGACACTTATATGTTTTATTGGTTGACCGATGCCGTAACAACCTCGAAACGTGCTTATTTTTTCACATCACATTGTATATATCCATCAAGAGATGTGCGTGGACATAAGATAAAAAAAATTAATTTTAATTACAAACACATTGGTCTATACCAATTTTCCTCCTAAAGTTGTATGACATATTCATTGTATTTAAATTGTTTAGGTTCATTCTAAAGCAATCATGAAGTGGAAAATGAATTCAGAGAAACCAACCGCTCGATTGAGAGATTGTAATGTTTTATGGTGGTTGTAGAAAATCCAGCCAATTTGGTTATCGTTTCGAATTCGATCAACTAGGTCAAACTTAGTTACTCTTATAAACCTATATTTATATATCATATACTCCAAAGAGCAACCCACATCAATTCAAAGAAAATGGAAAAACCGACCGTTGGATGAGTTTATTACAATAAATTATAGTGTGGTAAAAAATTTAGCCAATTTCACCATATTTTCAAATCCGATCGGATTAGTCAACCGTAGACACTTATATGTTTTATTGGTTGACCGATGCCGGACAACCTCGAAACGTGCTTATTTTTTCACATCACGTTTGTATATATTCCATCAATGGATGTGCGTGGACATAAGAAAAAAAAATTAATTTTAATTACAAACACATTGGTCTATACCAATTTTTCCTCCTAAAGTTGTATGACATATTCATTGTATTTAAATTGTTTAGGTTCATTCTAAAGCAATCATGAAGTGGAAAATGAATTCAGAGAAACCAACCGCTCGATTGAGAGATTGTAATGTTTTATGGTGGTGTGTGGAAAATCCAGCTAATTTGGTTATCGTTTCGAATTCGATCAACTAGGTCAAACTAGTTACTCTTATAAACCTATATTTATTATCATATACTATCAATTCAAAGAAAATGGAAAAACCGACCGTTGGATGAGTTTTTACATAAATTATAAGTGTGGTACAAATTTAGCCAATTTCACCATATTTTCGAATCCGATCGGATTAGTCAACCGTAGACACTTATATGTTTTATTGGTTGACCGATGCCGTGACAACCTCGAAACGTGCTTATTTTTTCACATCACGTTTGTATATATTCCATCAATGGATGTGCGTGGACATAAGATAAAAAAAATTAATTTTAATTACAAACACATTGGTCTATACCAATTTTCCTCCTAAAGTTGTATGACATATTCATTGTATTTAAATTGTTTAGGTTCATTCTAAAGCAATCATGAAGTGGAAAATGAATCAGAAAACCAACCGCTCGATGAGAGATTGTAATGTTTTATGGTGGTTGTAGAAAATCCAGCCAATTTGGTTATCGTTTCGAATTCGATCAACTAGGTCAAACTTAGTTACTCTTATAAACCTATATTTATATATCTATATCCAAAGAGCAACCCCATATCAATTCAAAGAAAAATGAAAAACTGACCGTTGGATGAGTTTATTACAATAAATTATAAGTGTGGTACAAAATTTAGCCAATTTCACCATATTTTCGAATCCGATCGAATTGGTCAACCGATATGTAGAATATATATATATATGCACATATTCTATATTGTTTCAGAGAAACTGAAGAGTGAATTGGTGAGTCTTCCTCTCATATTGAGGGGGTTTATATAGGGTTACAAAGTAGTGTAATTTGCCCTACATACATTAGTATATTTGATACACAATTTCTCTACCTCTCAATGTGCATTCATACAACCACACATTCTCCACTTTCCTAAGTGCATACTCCATGATATAGACATCTACCTATTTACTACAACACTCCCCCTTGGATATATCATGTCAGTAGTATTGTCTTGGAGGTGCGCTTCTAATTTGCCTCGTTAAAAACCTTGCCAAGTAATAAAACCCTGTGGGAAAAACAACCTTGGTCGAAGGAGAAAAAGAGCACAACGCGCGTTGAGTGTGGAGTTTGTTTCTGGATAACATGGTGCTTCTCTTGTTGCCTCATTAAAAACCTTGCCGAGTAACAAAAACCCAGTGGGATAAAAATAACCTCGGTCGAAAGGGAAAAAGAGCACAACACACCCTTCACGCTTTTGAGACGAACATGTAGACATCTCCCCCTGATGTCTGTGCCTCCCCCTGATGACAACGATCATGGGAGTTCAGATAATTTCCGCAAGCCAATTCTTGCCACATGTTTCTCGAACGTGGATTTGGGCAATGACTTAGTGAACAAGTCTGCCACATTGTCCTCAGATCGAACCTGGTTCACCTTGATCTTGAGGAGCTTCTGTTGTTGCTGATTGTAGAAGAATTTGGGCGATATGTGCTTGGTGTTGTCGCCTTTGATGTAACCTTGCTTCATTTGTTCAATGCAAGCAGCATTATCTTCATAAATGCTCGTTGGCTCATCTGTGGTAGACTTCAAACCACAATTGCTTCGAACATGCGTAACTATGGATCGAAGCCATATACATTCACGAACTGCTTCGTGAAGAGCAATAATCTCTGCATGATTTGAAGAGGTAGCGACTAGGGTCTGCTTTGTAGACCTCCAAGATATCGCGGTTTTTCCCATGGTGAAAACATAACCAGTTTGGGAGCGACCTTTGTGTGGGTCAGAGAGGTACCCAGCATCAGCAAAACCTTCCAAAACACTTATATCGTTTTGGGATGGGGAGAGGGAACGCAATCCACCATGTGTGGCGTTCCTGACACTTGATGGGTCCGAATCCATCTTCTTTCTGTAGGGATAGAACAAGCCCATATCGATCGTACCACTTAGGTATCGAAAGATATCTTTAACACCAGTCCAATGGCGTCGTGTTGGCGCAGAGCTATATCTAGCTAGCAAGTTCACAGCGAATGAGATGTCTGGTCTCGTGCATTGTGCTAAGTACAATAATGCACCTATTGCACTTAGGTAGGGCACTTCTGCCTCTAGCACTTCTTCATCGTCATCTTTTGGACGAAATGGATCCTTCTTTGGATCAAGACTACGGACGACCATTGGGGTGCTTGAAGGCTTAATTTTGTCAGTGTTGAAACGCCTAAGCATCTTTTGGGTATAAGCTGATTGATGAATCAGGATACCATCTCTACGGTGCTCAAGTTCTAAACCGAGGCAAAACCGTGTTTTCCCAAGATCTTTCATCTCAAACTCGGATTTCAAGTGTTCAGCGGTTTCCCTTAACTCTTTAAGGGTGCCAATTATGTTCATGTCATCGACATAAACCGCTACTATTGAAAATCCGGAACTTGTCCTTTTTATGAACACACATGGGCATAGTTCGTTATTGACATATCCCTTACCAATCAAGTAGTCACTTAGACGGTTATACCACATCCGTCCGGATTGTTTTAATCCATATAGTGAGCGTTTCAATCTAATTGCAAATGCGCTCCGTGGATTAGAGCCACTTGATTTGGGTAGTTGAATTCCATCTGGAATATTCATGTATATCTCCGTATCTAGATCCCCATATAGATATGCAGTAACCACATCCATAAGCTGCATGTTCAGTTTTTCGGAAACTACCAAACTGACAAGGTAGCGGAACGTAATAACGTCCATTACGGGAGAGTAGGTCTCCTCGTAGTCGATTCCAGGGCGTTGTGAGAAGCCTTGCGCCACGAGACGAGCTTTGTATCTTACAATCTCGTTTTTCTCATTACGCTTTCTAACGAATACCCATTTGTGACCAACTGGTTTGGTGTTGGGTGGTATTGGTACAATTTTGCCAAATACCTTTCTTTTCGTTAGAGAATCAAGTTCTGCCTGGATCGCATCTTTCCATTTTGGCCAATCAGCTCTACGTTGACATTCATCAACGGAGCGTGGTTCGATGTCATCGGTCTCAATAATCTCACGCGCCACTGAATACGCGAATACATCATCAATGATGATGGAGTTTCTTTCCCACGTCCCATGTACACTAGTGTAATTTACAGAGATCTCTATGTTCTCATGGATAGGTTCTGTCACTGAGGCGTCCCCCAATGATGTCTCTTGGACATAACCATAATCCGGAACATTCTCATGGGACGGATTTTGAGTATCGATGATCAAAGGATTTATTTGTGCCTCATTCGCTCTTTTTCTAGGGCGAGTATCCTTCGAACCAATCGGTCTACCGCGCTTCCTTGCGGGACCTGCAGCCATAGATGCCACATTATTGCCATGTTGAGCAATGGTGCCATCTCCTGGCGTTATAGGAGTGGCGTTATGTCCATTATTCGGGACATCAATCCTTGCAGGCACGTTTGCAGCAGGTATGTGTGATCTCGTCACTTTAGCAACATCAGAAAACGCATCAGGCAGAGTGTCTGCTACGTTCTGGAGCTCGATTATTCTTCGCACTTCAAGTTCGGACTGTGCGGTATGGGGATCGAGATGAGACATAGTGGGGACAGACCACGACAATTCCTGTCGTTCCTGTTGAACATTTGTGTTCTTATCTCCCCCTAATGATGGGAAGACTGTCTCATCAAAGTGACAATCCGCAAATCTAGCGGTAAAGAGATCGCCTGTCAAGGGTTCAAGGTAGCGGACGATAGTTGGAGATTCATATCCAACATAAATGCTCATTCGTCGTTGTGGACCCATCTTAGTACGCTGTGGCGGCGTAATAGGCACATAAATAGTACACCCAAAAATGCGTAAGTGCGAGATATCAGGCTCGTACCCAGTCACTAGCTGTAACGCAGAGTAAGATTGGGTTGTAGTGGGTCGTAGACGAATTAGCGTCGCTGCATGTAATATTGCATATCCCCAAGCAGAAACAGGAAGATTAGTGTGCATTACTAATGTCCGTGCTATCATTTGTAGTCTTTTGATAGCGGCTTCTGCGAGACCATTTTGGGTATGAACATGGGGAACTGGATGTTCTACATCAATCCCCAGTGACATGCAATAGTCATCGAATGTTTTCGATGTAAACTCCCCAGCATTATCAAGTCGAATTGACTTAATTGGATGGTCAGGGTAGTGAGCCCGTAGACGGATAATCTGGGCGAGGAGTTTAGCATAAGCAGCATTTCGAGTGGACAACAGCGCGACATGTGACCAGCGTGTCGACGCATCAACCAATACCATAAAGTATTTGAAAGGTCCGCATGATGGTTGAATTGGTCCACAGATATCCCCTTGGATTCTCTGTAAGAACGGAATGAGTATTTTAGGATCCTTTGCGTAGGACGGTCTCGGTCCTAATTTCCCGAAGGAACAGGCTTTGCAAAATGAGCGAGGGGCCTTAGAAGCAACCAATGAGGATTTTGGTTGGGCCTGAGCGTCTGTAGCGCTATTAGAAGCAAAATGTGTGACTACATCTCCTTCTATGGCATTGTAGCCATTTGGAGGAACAATCATGGCGTTATGCTCATGGTTGGTGTCATCACATGGGACTTGGCCAGCCTTATGGCGCCCCAAGACGGCTGCAGCACCAGATGCTGCAATTGTTGCGGTCTTGTTAAGTCCAGGAATCAATTCTCGATTCTTGCTTCTTCTCACTCTGAAGAATGGATGTCCGTGTGAAGTCTTTAGTATACGGAGCATCATATCACGACCAGGGTGCCCTAGTCGGTCATGCCAAAGCCAATATGTGTCAGAATCCAAGAGATCTTCTCTTATGACATTATTGGATTCAATTGGTCGAATTGTAGTGACATAAAGTCCACTAGATTGACACATAAGTTTCTCTAAGATGCGCTTTCGTCCGCAATCATTAGAGGTAATGCAAAGGAACTCTTTTCCGTTCTCAGTATGCGTTTCCGCATGGAATCCGTTGGCTCTTAAATCTTTAAAACTCAATAAGGTTCGATTTGCCTTAGGAGCATAGAGAGCTTCAGTGACTTTAATCAAGGTGCCATTTGGCAATAGGAATTGGGCCATTCCATGTCCTTGAACTAAACCTGATGGCCCAGCCATCGTAGTCATAGTGGAATATGTAGGCAACATCTCCAAGAATAATTGCCTATGTCGTAGAATGGTGTGCGTAGTCGCACTATCTGCGAGACATTGTAGTTCATCCATTCCTTAAGAGAAAAGCTCGTAATTAAAAAGGAGTCATAAAGGAAAGAACTCAACTTTTATTAATAAGCCAAACGGAATTACATCATCATTTATTTCATCAAAGAAAGCGTAATCCAATAAACTTAGTTAATGCAAAGCAATGGTAGTCGTCTAACTTCTTTCGGTAATTTCAATGCAAAGGTGACCAGGTGAGTAGAGAGATGTTGGTGGAGCAAAGGCTCGCTTAAGTACCAATTATCTCAAAACCTTCCTAGACATCACAATTACATTGAGTACGCCTACTTTTGAAGAAAGATTAATCCCATTGGCATCTACTATAGGATAATGTGGCGATTGCCTACATCTCTTGGAAAATGAAAGACTTAATCAAAATCGCCAGTTTCTGGGTTTTGATTTTTGTCGTCTTCCACCCTTAGATCGAGATTGCCATCTTGATCTTCTTGTTCCAT
This sequence comes from Rosa lucieae, assembly GCA_024704745.1. Lineage (NCBI taxonomy): Eukaryota > Viridiplantae > Streptophyta > Magnoliopsida > Rosales > Rosaceae > Rosa > Rosa lucieae. Next base: position 34,521 of record JANPXK010000963.1, read on the forward strand.
GTAATTTGCCTCCCTTGCTTCACGATACATTTTGTACGCGTTTGCAACATTCTGGGATGCTTTACATGCCCTTGCCCAATGTCCAGGTAGTCCACATCGGAGACAAGCATCATTATGGTCAGGTTCCCTTGATCGAGGTGCTTTAGGAGCACTTTGAAAACGGTTGTTTCCATTGGTGGTGTTACCACCATAACCGGAGGCTTGGCCTCGCTCTCTCTTCACACGTTTACCTCCACGGTTCCGTGCACGCCTATCTTGGCGGTTTCCTTCCTCTTTAGGGCGAGAATATGGACCTGAACGTCCATAATTATCCCTTCTTTTAGGGTTTCGCTCCTTGCGTCCTCCCTTGGAGGTGCGACTATAATTAGACTCCGGAATTGACTTGGTTCCCACGGGTCTAGAGTTATAGTTCTTCACAAGTATGTTGTCGTGCTTTTCAGCTACGTTCATGACACCAATTAGCTCATGAAATCTTGTGATGCGTCTAGCATTGATATCAATTCGATAGTTTTTAGCTATCATTAATGCAGAGACAGGGAAGGTAGAGAGAGTTTTTCGATCAACATCGTATCAGTGATTTGATGTCCACAGAATTCCATCATAGACTTGATACGAAGTGCTTCCGAATTGTAGTCAAGAACTGCCTTGAAATCACAGAAGCGGAGGCTTTGCCACCTCTCTTCTAAGTCGGGAAGCAGGGAATCACGGACGTTGCCAAAACGCTGCTCGAGTTCTACCCATAGCTTTCTTGGGTCTTCCTCATTGAGGTACTCATTTTGGAGCGCGTCATTCATGTGCCTTGTCATGAGAATGATGGCTTTTGCTTCATTAGCCTCTCTCTTTGCTCTATTTGCTTCAAAAGCAAGAGCTTGTTGAGGAGTAAGCACGTCCTGACTTGGCTCTTGGATCGTACTCAGGATCCCATCAGCCTTAAGATGCTGGCGCATATCACGGACCCACCTGTGGTATCCTGCGCCTGTTGTCCCTAGTGGGTTGAAGCTCAACTTGTTCAGGTTACTCATCCTGAAGAACAACAAGAAAATAGGGTTAGTTTCGGAGCGAAAAAGGCTACCACGAAAAACTATAAACTTTCTGAGCGTAATCGCTTTCAAGAAATTAGGGATTTTCTGAGCGTAGTCGCTTCCAAGAAAATCTTGATTCCAAGAGGGGTTTTGGATTAAATCGAAACAATGATGTATGTGGTCGATTGTTTTCTTCTCAACAAATTCTAAGTTTGGAGGACTCTACAAGCTCCAAGCTTGGAGTGAGCACGAACCCCCACAGTTCGGCCTTTTTGGTCTCCCCTATGAAGAAGAAAGGGGGGTAGAATAAGGGATGTTGGAAGTCCCCGTGAAAAGAAGAGAAAAGTAATAAAAACTTCAAAAACGGGAACTTTTAGAAAAGTTTACCTTTAGAATTGACCGGAAAAAGTGTCCGGAAAGTCGCCGGAAAAGTGTTCCGAAAAGTCGCCGGAAAAGTGTCCGAAAAGTCGCCGGAAAAGTGTCCGAAAGTCGCCGGAAAAGTGTCCGAAAAGTCGCCGGAAAAGTGTCCGGAAAGTCGCCGGAAAAGTGTCCGGAAAGTCGCCGGAAAAGTGTCCGAAAAGTCGCCGGAAAAGTGTCCGGAAAGTCGCCGGAAAAGTCGCCGGAAAAGTCGCCGGAAAGTTGTCGGAAAGTCGCTCGACAGATGTGTCGACAGCTGCTCGGCAGCAGCTCGGCAGCTGCTGCGCAGGTGCTAGGCAGGCTGCTCGGCAGGTGCTCGGCAGATGGCTCGGCAGGTGCTCGGCAGCTGCTGCGCAGGGCCTCGGCAGATGCTCGGCAGCTGCTGCGCAGGGGGTAGGCAGGGGGTAGGCAGGGGCTGTCGGCAGCACTTCGGCAGGGGCTCGGCAGATACTCGGCAGCTGCTGCGCAGGGGGTCTGCAGGGGGTAGGCAGGGGCTGTCGGCAGCACTTCGGCAGGGGCTCGGCAGCACTCGGCAGGGGCTCGGCAGCACTCGGCAGGGGCTCGGCAGCACTCGGACAGCGGTTCAGAACTTCCGGCAGCCGGTTCGGCAGGTTTCCGGCCGGTTCTGGGGGTTCTGAAACCGGTTCTGAGCTTCTGGGATCAAGGGCTTTGATATGTGATAGGATTTGGGGGTTTCTTGTAAGTTGGTAAAATGACCAAGTTCGGATCATGAACTTTTCTACTAATCGATTCGATTCTAATTCTAGAGCATTTCGTGCTGATAACGTGTTTCAGAGAAACTGAAGAGTGAATTGGTGAGTCTTCCTCTCATATTGAGGGGGTTTATATAGGGTTACAAAGTAGTGTAATTTGCCCTACATACATTAGTATATTTGATACACAATTTCTCTACCTCTCAATGTGCATTCCATACAAACCACACATTCTCCACTTTCCTAAGTGCATACTCCATGATATAGACATCTACCTATTTACTACAACATATATAGAATAATAGAATTATAAGAACTTCCACACACACACACACACACACCACACACACACACATATATATATATATTTATATATATGATATATATAAACACACACACACACACACACACACATATATATATATATTATATATATATATATATAACACACACACCACACACATATAGATAGATATATATCTCTCTCTCTCTCTATATAGATATATATATATAAACACACACACACACACATATATATATCTATATATATAATATATATATATATATATATATATAAACACACACACACACCATATATATATCTCTCTATATATATATATAAACACACACACACACACACACTATATATATATATCTCTCTATATATATATATATATAAACACACACACACATATATATATCTATATATATATTATATATATATATATAAACACACACACACATATATATATATATACATATATATAACACACACACATATAATATATATCTAATATTATATTTATTATGCGGTAATGCATATATATTCTTTTCTATATTAATAACACACACACACACATATATATATATAAAACACACACACAAATATATATCTATGTGTGAGTGTGTGTATATATATATTTATAAACACACACAAATCTACATATATATATATATATATATAATATTTTACGGGCTTTTACGGGCCGGGCCAAGCGGGCTTTTACAGGTCGGGCCTAGCGGGCCTTTGGCGGGCCGGGCCTACGGGCCGGGCCGGGTTTTTGCGGGCTTTAGGCGGGCCGGCCCTCGGCCCACCAAGGCGGGCTTTTGCGGGTTTTTTGACGGGCCGGGCTGGGCTAAAAGCCCTCAGGGCCGGCGGGCCTCCATCGGCCCACTTGATCCGCGGGCTTTTTGATGAGGCCTATGTGTGTGTGTGTGTGTGTGTGTGTGGAAGTTTTTATACTTCTATACAGAATATGTGCATTAGTGCATATATATATATATATATATATATATATATTCTACATATCGGTTTACCAATTCGATCGGATTCGAAAATATGGTGAAATTGGCTAAATTTTTTACCACACTCATAATTTATTGTAATAAACTCATCCAACGGTTGGTTTTTCCATTTTCTTTGAATTGATAGGGGTTGCTCTTTGGAGTGTATGATATATAAATATAAGTTTATAAGAGTAACTAAGTTTGACCTAGTGGATCGAATTCGAAACGAGAACCAAATTGGCTGAATTTTCTACAACCACCATAAAACATTACAATCTCTCCATCGAGCGGTTGGTTTCTCCGAATTCATTTTCCACTTTATGGTTGCTTTAGAATGAACCTCAACAATTTAAATGTAATGTATAAGTCATACAACTTTAGTAGGAAAATTGGTATAGGCCAATGTGTTTGTAATTAAAATTAATTTTTTTTATCTCATGTCCACACACATCCATCGATGGAATATTTACAAATGTGATGTGAAAAAATAAGCACGTTTCGCGGTCGTCATGCCATCGGTCAACCAAGAAAACATACAAGTGACGATGGTTGACCAATTCGATCGGATTCGAAAATATGGTGAAATTGGCTAAATTTTTTACCACACTCATAATTTATTGTAATAATGTCATCCAACGGATAATTTTTCCATTTTCTTTGAATTGATAGGGGTTGCTCTTTTGAGTGTATGATATATAGATATTGGTTTATAAGAGTAACTAAATTTGACCTAGTTGATCGAATTCGAAACGAGAATCAAATTAGCTGAATTTTTTACAATCACCATAAAACATTACAATCTCTCAATCTAGTGGTTGATTTCTCTAAATTTATTTTCCACTTCATAGTTGCTTTAGAATGAACTTCAACAATTTAAATGCAATATACAAGTCATACGACTTTAGGAGGCAAATTGATATAGGCCAACATCTTTGCAATTAAAATTGAAATTTTTATCTTATGTCCACGCACATCTATCGATGTAATATTTACAGACATGATGTGAAAAAATAAGCACGTTTCGCGGTCGTCATGTCATCGGTCAACTAAGAAAACATACAAGTAACGACAGTTGACCAATTCGATCGAATTCGAAATATAGTGAAATTGGCTAAATTTTTTACCACACTCATAATTTATTATAATAATCTCATCCAACGGTCAGTTTTTTCATTTTATTTAAGTTGATAGAGGTTTCTTTTTGGAGTGTATGATATAAATATAAGTTTATAAAAAAATATTATCTTTAAAGATTTATTTGTAAATAAAGCCTGCAAGGCCCGCCCCAAAAAAACCCTCAAGGCTTAGCCTGGCCATGCCTGAAAAAGCCCACGAGGCCCGCATTAAATGGATGGGCTTGGATCCTTCAATTTACAATAAAGGCCGGCCCGGTCCGGCCCGCTACTATTTAAAAATGGAATAAGGCTCGGCCCGGCCCGTTGATGAGGCCTACATCACATGCTCGCGAACTTAATTTGTAGGGACTTTGATACTTGATGTCTATATTATCGTTGGTAAGTTTGTAAATTCACACTACCGGGGATCTCAACGCTCAATTAAAGCATCTTTTTGTTTAGTAAACGTGGAATTCGTATTTTGTATTCACTAGTTGGCAAGTTGGTAATGTGAATCTGTCATCTATTGGGGATCTCAATATTCAATTAAAGCATCCAAAAGCTCAGTAAACGTGAATGTGGAACCACGTTTGACATACAACTGAAATTAACATTTGTCATTAAGTTAACTAACTGAACGCGCCTCATGTGCCAAAGAAAAAAAAAAAAAACAGAGCTCGAGAATTTGTCTCTCCCGGTCGAGCGTAGTTGACAAATCCACTGTTATGTCTCAGTTCGGGAGGGGATTTTAGTTGTTTTGGAGTGCATGAGTTGTTGCTTCCATTCCGGTGTCTGTTTGCCTTTGTGGGTTGGTCATTGGTGATGTTGTAGGAGGAGGACAAAAGTGACTCGGGTTGCAGATCCATCTTCCCCAGAAAGGGATGGTCTAGATCGGTGTTCCGTGTTGGAAAAGTGTTAGGATGGGGCTTGTGCTCCCCGATCCGATGTCTGTTTGTTCGGATCGGGCATGTCTGGGTGCTCTACCATTTGGGTCGGAGTTTCTTGGTGATCTGATGTCAGATCGATCTCCGGTTGGGTTCCAGTGGGGTGTCCCAAGGGTTGTGCTGATGGGTGGCGTGGTGAGGCCGCGATTCTAGTGGTTGTAATCTCAACGGCAGTGATTATGAAGACAAGTGAAATGTCTTGATCTACAACCAATGGTTGGACGGCACAGGTGCTAGGCAACTGTGGTCACGACAATCGATGGACAACAGAAACTTGTTTGGATCCTAGGCTGGTGGGCAGGCTTGGTTTGATGTGGGCTACAGAGTGTGGTAGTCTGGGTATCTTAAAATTTGGGCATGTTTTTTTAGCCCTCTATAGTGCTGTTGCATCTCCTTGTTTTCTCTAGGTTGTTTGTTTATTTAGTTTATGTGTCTTTGTACTGAATAATGTCTGATCCTTTGTAGTCAAGTGTTTGTGTTGTTGGTTGATTAGAAGACAGCATTGATTGAGTAATGACGGTTTTCACCCACATTTATCACGTGTATTCACTACTTAGGAGGTGGAGTTGACTCAAGCGAATGTAAATCCTTCATGAGTTCAGAGCCACTACATGGTTGGTATGCCGACATGTCTGTACCAACATTGTTGGCACTATGCCATATTTTGAGTCTCCTTGGTCTGTGTGACCATTGTTCCACCTCATAGTGTACTAGAGATCTAGTAGCTCCTTTTGGAAGTCTTTTTCAGCCCGGTCGATCTATTGTTGTAAGTGGTTCATTAACACTTCTGTATGAATGAACTTATTTGATAAAAAATATATATAACAAAAAAAAAATTGCCATTACATGGAACTAAAAACTGAAGTCTTCGTTGTAAACGGAGAGAAAAGAAAAATAACTTGAAGTCCTGAACGCATCAATAGAATTAGAGGCGGAGGCACTCAAGGGCGGCCCTGACGGCCTGCAACTAGTGCAACCGCACTAGGCCTCTGATCTTAGAACAATGTGTATATAATATATAAATTAAAAATGTCAAAACTTAACTTAAGTGTGAAGTGGCGTAGTTGATTAAGATGTTCCTCTATTGTTTGTTGAGACTTGGCCTGGGTTCGAACCTCAGGGAACTTTCTTTTTTTGTTTTATTTTTGTTTTGTTCATTAAATTCTATAATTAATAGGCCTCATTTAGATTTTCACTCTCTGAAAATTCGGGACCAGCCTTTGGAGTCACTAGAGCCAAAGATTTAGGAATGCATATATCATATGTTTTTCTCTGCTCAAGCTCCTTCTAAATAATACAAAGGCATATACCAGCAAAGAGTAATTATAGATGATTATCTCTATTGTTTACAATGACAGCTCCACTCTTTAGCTTTGATAACTGGAATGTTTTCTTTCCTTTTCTCGGATACATATAGTCCAATTTCGACTATGAAACTGATTAATTAGATGTCTAACATGAGGAGGGAACTCCAACACTTTCTAATGCCAAGATTGTTAATTGCTTTTATTTATAGAGTAGGCTTAGCCAATCGCATAATTTTCATGATATTTTATTGCAGGAGAACTCTGGAATATGCCGGCGTAAAACCAACGCTGGGTATTCTAGTAAATTCTCCGGACTCAGTAAAATCAGTTTTAACAGAGACCATGGTAAATCTAGTTCAAAAACTCGTGTTGAAGTTTCCCACACATCAAAACAAAGGGAAGGGGAAAAAGTCACAAACTATACCCAAATTTAAAGTCATTCTACACTTTGGTACCTCATCTTTTAAATTTATCATTTTAGCACCTTAACTTATTACTTATGTTATTTGCTGTAGGGTTCATCTTTTTGTTCACCATAGGAGGACTCACTGGAATAGTCCTGGCAAATTCTGGGCTAGACATTGCTCTACATGATACTTATTATGTGGTTGCACATTTCCATTATGTACTTTCTATGGGAGCCGTTTTTGCTTTATTTGCAGGATTTTACTATTGGGTGGGAAAAATCTTTGGTCGGACATACCCTGAAACTTTAGGTCAAATCCATTTTTGGATCACTTTTTTCGGGGTTAATCTGACCTTCTTTCCCATGCATTTCTTAGGGCTTTCGGGTATGCCACGTCGCATTCCAGATTATCCAGATGCTTACGCTGGATGGAATGCCCTTAGCAGTTTTGGCTCTTATATATCCGTAGTTGGGATTTGTTGTTTCTTCGTGGTCGTAACAATCACTTCAAGCAGTGGAAATAACAAAAGATGTGCTCCAAGTCCTTGGGCTGTTGAACAGAATTCAACCACATAACGCCGTTAATAAAATCATTAACTCAAGTGTCATGTACCTTGCTGTCATAGGTGTTTTTTGTCCATTTATATTTTTTCGCCAAAAATTACATGGGAAAAATTTCTAAAATTCCTTTATTTTTGATGAAAATAGATTTCCCATGCATTTCTTAGGGTTTTCGGGTATGCCACGTCACATTCCAGATTATCCAGATGCTTATGCTAGATGGAATGCCCTTAACAGTTTTGGCTTTTATATATCCGTAGTTGGGATTTGTTGTTTCTTTGTGGTCGTAACAATCACTTCATGCAGTGGAAATAATAAAAGATGTGCTCCAAGTCCTTGGGCTGTTGAACATAATTCAACCACATAACGCCGTTAATAACACCATTAACTCAAGTGTCATGTACCTTGCTGTCATAGGTGTTTTTTGTCCATTTATATTTTTTCGCCAAAAATTACATGGGAAAATTTCTAAAATTCCTTTATTTTTTATGAAAATAGATTTCCCATTCATTTCTTAGGGCTTTCGGGTATGCCACGTCACATTCCAGATTATCCAGATGCTTATGCTAGATGGAATGCCCTTAGCAGTTTTGGCTTTTATATATCCGTAGTTGGGATTTGTTGTTTCTTTGTGGTCGTAACAATCACTTCATGCAGTGGAAATAATAAAAGATGTGCTCCAAGTCCTTGGGCTGTTGAACATAATTCAACCACATAACGCCGTTAACAACACCATTAACTCAACTGTCATGTACCTTGCTGTCATAGGTGTTTTTTGTCCATTTATATTTTTTCGCCAAAAATTACATGGGAAAATTTCTAAAATTCCTTTATTTTTGATGAAAATAGATTTCCCATGCATTTCTTAGGGCTTTCGGGTATGCCACATCACATTCCAGATTATCCAGATGCTTACGCTAGATAGAATGCCCTTAGCAGTTTTGGCTTTTATATATCCGTAGTTGGGATTTGTTGTTTCTTCGTGGTCGTAACAATCACTTCACGCGGTGGAAATAATAAAAGATGTACTCCAAGTCCTTGGGCTGTTGAACATAATTCAACCACATAATGCCGTTAATAACACCATTAACTCAAGTGTCATGTACCTTGCTGTCATAGGTGTTTTTTGTCCATTTATATTTTTTCGCCAAAAATTACATGGGAAAATTTCTAAAATTCCTTTATTTTTGCTGAAAATAGAATATGTCATCAAGGAAAATATTATATTTGGGTTTATGGAAGATCAATTTAAGTTGTTGTACTGGAAATTTTGACTTATTGCGATGATCCTTGGATATAGAATAATTAAAATGAGAATAAGTGAGAGATTTATTGTTTTTCAGCCTGCTAATCCATGAATAGAGGGTGGCCTGGATGAGATCAGATTGTCTGCTAGCTTTGAATATAGATCTATGGTTGTTTGGTTTCTCGGCCCATGAAGAAGGATACATCAAGTTTTTTGTGTTTTTGCTTTTTTTTTTTATTAAAACAAAAATTAAATATGAATTAACATAGTGGAAAACATAAATGGACGAAAATGCTCATAGCAGAAAGGTACATAACACTTAAGTTGACGGTGTTATTAATGGTGTATAAATGTAATAAGTTTAGGTACGAAAATGATATATTTAAAAGATGAGATACATGATGACTTTAAATTGGGGTACTATTTGTGACTTTGACCCAAAACAAAAGGATCCCCTCCTTCTGTCTCTCCTCTCCTTCTCCTCTACCCCAACCATCCCCGAGATCCTATCCGATTCCAACAACAAATCCATGTCCCTCTTAGTCCTTCATCTCCCAATCATCGTCGCTCACCGTCGCGAGAATCAAGAAGACCTCGTGCAAGGACTCGGCCAAGAAGTTGAGGGTAAAGCCAAGTCGTGTTTGATTTAGAATATATAAGCTTAGGAATTAAATTTTGATCGAATTTGATGGGTGAACAGATGGATTGAATTATGATTTCATAGGTTCTGGAGGAGGTCGAAGAAGATTAAATTATCAGCAAAATACTCAAACGAATGAACTTAAATTAAACTAAGGACAATAAAGGACAACTAGTAATGTTGGTCCAGTGGCTAAAGACACATGATGTTACGTCCCAGATCTCAAGTTACTGGTTTAATAGTCTTTCGGACGATAAACGACATTTATTTTTACTTTCGGCTCCGTTTCAAACTTTTAGGGGGGGCCCTAAAAGATGACTTTTTGTTCAGGTAAAAATTTGAGAAAATTTTCTTCATGGAAGTCGTAGGAGGACGTTACATTGAATGCGTGTAGTACGTAAAAGTCGGAGTTCATATGACAAAGTTATAGCCAAAATACTGAAATTACTGTTCATTGTAATTTTTCTATAAAAAGGCCGAGTTACTGTGGTAAGTTTCCGAAAGTTTCCATTTCTGAAACAATCTCTCTCTCTCTCTCTCTCTCTCTCCACCTTCTTCAAGCCATATCTCCTCCATCCAGCAACGGATTTTGATGATTTAGGTATAGTTGGAAAGCTTTCTTCCTCCTCTTCGATACTATGGTGGTTTCGTAACTTATTTTGGACTGTGGAATGTGCATCAAGGAGAAGAAGTCACTGCAACGCCTTTTTCTTTGGGTTTTTCTGGTTTTTCCTTCGATTCCTCGCCTTCTGGCCACCAATCGACGTGCCACTGGTCTTGTTAGGTCCGTCTTCACCTCCTCCACAAGTCTACTACTTTGGTTCACAGAGATTTGGCTGGAGAAGAGAGAATCGAAGCCAAGAATGTTACTGTAGCAGTTGACGTTCTCAAGCGATTTCTCCTGATTCCTGCCATAGCCGGCAACAAGACCAGGTCCAATAGGAGTGCCTTGAGCCATACAACCTGACAGGACCCGCCCCGGATTTCACACCAAAAATCTAAAGTAGCCCTGCGGGGCTCACCTTAGAAGAAAATCTACCAAAAATTTGGATGAACTTCCCCTAAAAGTAGGCTACCCAAAACCTGTAGGAAAACATTTACACTTCTAAATCATCCATCCTTATTCTCCTGGAGCCACCCTGCTCCCCAAATCACAACATTCCCCAATTCACAAAACACAAAACGCAATTTGAATAACATTAATCCCACAGGTAATCAGAGCAATTCTAATAAAAAGGGTAAACAAGGAAAACGCAGAAGCCATGCTGTTGACTATTTCTCAACTCCATGTACGCCCGACCTCAACTAATTTCACCTGCAAACTAGACATTTGAAACGGAAGGGCCCAGGGGAAAGTAATTGAAAAACACGTTAGCGTGAGTGGACAAAAATATACAACTAAATAAATAATTTTAAAAAAAGAAGCTGTATTACTTTCCCACGAATTTAAATTCATAAAACTTCGATGTATGCAATGTTTATAAAACGTATGTCGTTAAAACTCGGAGTCTCGTGAAAACATACCAGTCCCCTCTGGTTAAAAGAAAATAGGACTAGCCCCACTAGTCAAAAATAATATAAAAGTAGGGGAAGAAGATAGCATACGAATGAGCCTCCCAGGCTCGGGTGATAGCCTCCCAGGCTAAAGTACTCCCATATACTCCCGTTATATACCCACACGCCACTAAGTGTAGCGATTAGGATACTGGGCTTCAGCATTACCGTCACAAAGACAGTAAGCAGCGCCACAAAGGCGGATGGGCTTCGGTGATCCCATCACCTCGCCACAAAGGCGGACATATCAATGCTAACATGATAAATAATCACCCAAAGTATGGCAAAAGAAATCCGAAAACCAAGTAAATCCATAAATCTTCCCCAATTCTTACAGTAAGCCGAAAATATCATCGACGTGTCCCACACGCCAAAAGTATCTCAA
>JANPXK010000964.1:0-69989 GCA_024704745.1 Rosa lucieae
TGCCAGAAAGTAGTGTCTTAGCTTCCGGGCCGACACTAGGAGGGCAAATGCTATCTTTTCAATGTCTGGGTACCTGGATTTGGCACCAGTGTAACCTTTCCCCGCGTAGTACACCGGGTACTAGCAATCGAAATCCCACCTGATCAAGGTGGAGCTTCCGGCAGTCGAAGATGTCGCGAGATATATGTAGCGTATTTCTCCTGGGACAGGTTTGTAAAGTAGGGGTACCTCTGCCAAGTATGCCTTTAGACCTAGAAAAGCAGCTTCGTGCTCAGCGGTCTAAGCTATTACCTCAACGTGCTGGGTTTTCAGCAACTTAAAGAAAGGAGTACATTTGTCCGTTAGTCTAGAAATGGATCTTGACAGAGCGGTTACTTTACCTGTAAGGGATTGGTCCTCATTCTGGTAGATTGGGGATATCATGTCTAATATAGCCTGCACCTTTTCTAGGTTCGCCTCAATTCCCCTGTGGCTAATGATGTACCCGAGGAACTTCCCTATCTCAACCCCGAAGATGCACTTCTGTGGGTTAAGCCGCATACCGTTGCGTAATATGATATCGAATACAATTGATAAGTTTGTGAAGTGGTCCTCCGAGGTTAAGCTTTTTACCAGCATATCGTCCACGTATACCTCCATGATAGTACCAATGACCTCTACAAAAATGGAGTTGACAAGTCATTGATAAGTGGCACCTGCATTCTTCAATCCGAAGGGCATGACTTGGTAGCAATAGAGACCTTTTTCTGTGGTGAAAGCGGTGTGCTCCTCTTCTGTAGGGTTCATCCAAATCTGATTGTACCTGCTGAATGCATCCATGAAGCTGAGTAACCGGTACCCAGCTGTGGAGTCGATTAGCTGATCAATTCGTGGGAGTGGGAAGCTATCCTTAGGGCACGCTCGGTTGAGATTTGTGTAGTCCACACACATGCGCCATGAGCCCGAAGACTTCTTTGGTACCATGACCACGTTGGCTAACCATCGGGGATACGTCACTTCCCTGACAAAATTGATGGCCATCAGCTTCTTTACTTCAACCTGGATAGCTCGGTACTTATCATGTGTGAAAGCTCTTCGCTTCTGCCTTACTGGTGCCAAGCAAGGAATAATGCTAAGGTTGTGCATGGCTATGTCAGTTGGTATACAGGGCATGTCCTCGTAAGACCAGGTAAAAGCGGACGCGTTAGAGAGGAGGAACGAGATTAGGTCTTCCCTGATAGCAGGAGCCAACTTGGTACCTATCTTGACGATCCTCTCCGGGAACTGCTAGGATAACACGACTTCTTCTACGTATTCCAAGGCATGGGCCATTCTTCATCAGAGTCAGTATCGTCTCTGGGATCCTCGTACCTGTCTGTGAGGGGATCGGTGGCCACTGGCAACATTTCTGACTTACCCTTACCCCGAGATACCGTTAAAGAGTAGCACGGCCTTGCCGCCACCTGGTCACCCCGCATGGTTGCTATTCCAACAGGGGTTGGCACTTTCATCGTGATCATGTGGCCTGCAATGAAAGTCCTCAGGCACCAGAGTGCCGGTCGACCCAGGATTGCATTGTAGGATGAGGCACAGTCAACCACAATGAACTCTGTTTTGATAGTTGAACAATTTGGGCTTTCTCCCACCATGATTGATAAGTAATCTGATCCCAGTGGCTGGACTATATCTCCTGAGAAGCTGATGAAGGGCTCATTATCCTGCGACAGTTTGGCCCTTCCCCTGTTAAGAGCCTTGTACGCATCTCGGAACAGTACGCTCACGGATACTCCGGTATCCACGAGTACCCGGGAGACTATGTAGTGGTCCACTTGAAGCGTGATCAGGAAGGGATCATCATGAGGCATTCTGAGGTCAGTCTCTTCTTCCTGCAAGAAAGTGACGTACTTCTACCCGGTGTCACTGTCCTGCTGCGGGGCTTTGTGGAAATTGAAAACTTACGGGTGTCCTAAACTAGAGTTCATCTTCCGCCTCTGGGGAGGTAGCTCCTTCGGGCCCCCACCATGGATCGTGAAGATCTGGTCGTACACGTCTATAGCCCCTATCTCTTTTGCAGGCAGGTACCGCTGAAGTTTGCCCTTTTGAATAAGGACTCGATCGTATTTTTTAAAGCCACGTAGAGGTTGGTATTGTGCCCGGCATCTTCATGATATGTACAGTATCTCCCGGTATCCTGTTGGTTAAGTTTACTCTTCGGGAAATTCCTCGGTTATGGTCTGGGTATCTCATCCTTGTTCTCGTTCCATATAGTTTCATACGAAGCGTTGAGGATTGTAAATACCTCGTACCGGGGTGGTGGTGGTGTTCGCGGGGCCTGCTGTGCCCTTTCTTCCTGGGTAGGCTAAGGGGTCACGTAACCGCTAGACTTGGACGATGACTCTCTGCTTCTCAACCTTAGGTTATGGGTGATCGATCCTGATTATTGACCCACTCCCTTTTCCGTGGTTCATCCCTGATCACCGGGGCCTGGATGGAGGCCCTTAGTTCTGGCCTGACGTTATCTGTATGTTTCGAATTCGGCCTGAGCGTGCCTGATAGCCGTGGCCATCAGCTCGTCGTAGCTAGCCGGGGGGTGGTGGTTAATCCCGTAGAGAAACTCTCCACGCCTTAGGCCCTCCTGAAAGCCAGCTCAGCTAGTTCCTTATTAAGGTCCCGGTACCTAGCGGTAGCGGCCTACCATCGGTTAACGAAGGACTTCAGAGTTTCATTCTCCCTCTGCTGAATCTTTAGCAGTCCATTCAGGGTATGTATCCCATCCGTACGTAAGATAAATCGAGCTACGAACTTGTCCGCGAGCTCCTTAAAATTCCCTACAGAACCGGCCGGCAGTTCGTAGAACCAACTCAAGGCTTCTCCCGATAACGTCTCTTGGAACATATTACAACACACCTCATCTGTGTATCCCTTGGCGCTGGTTTGTGAGCGGAAAGCCTGTAAGTGCTGGTACGGGTCCCCAATTCCCGTGTAGTCAATCTTCAGTGGTTTTGATATGTTCGTCTGAATGGCGCCTCTAACCTGCTGGGTGAAAGGACCCAGACGATCCTCATAAGTGGTCAGGGGCCTCCAGGTGTCCCTATTCTCTGCTACTTCTACCCTTACCTGAAGGGCATGCAAGGATTTTCACATTTGTAAAAGTAACACTGTGTTTGCATCAGTTACCAGAGGGTCACTTTTAGCTGGCTGTGGTAGTGATGGCGGTGCCAAATGCCTCAGGCTTTCCGGGAACAAATCTACAGGTATGTGTATCATCCGTTGACCGCTTCCCGTGAGAGGGGCCCATGCCTCTCGTCACCGGGGCACCATTTACATCTGTTGCTACCTAGGATGCCCTAGCTAGAGCTTGGGTGAGTGCCTCGTTATGCTGGTATCTTATGTCCAGTGCTCGAGCCAGCGCAGTTGTTGAGTCACAAATTACTTACGCAATTGTCCCCCATAATTATGAAAATTGATTTATTTTCCATGCTATTTTACCTTTTTAAATCCATTTCCTTTTATTTGTAGGAAACCTTGCATTGAGAATAAAATGACTATTTGAGGCTTGAAATGTGGAGATTTGAAGCTAGGGGAAGAAGACACGGAGATTGGAAGAAAATTGCAAATCGACTTTTCCGGCGATTTTTCCGGCGACTTTTCCGGCAAACTTTTCCGGCGAGCCGCCACTCATGGAGGGTCTTTTCTCCAGCAAAGGAGGACCATGGTGGTGAGAATCTCCCAT
Organism: Rosa lucieae; assembly: GCA_024704745.1. Classification (NCBI taxonomy): domain Eukaryota; kingdom Viridiplantae; phylum Streptophyta; class Magnoliopsida; order Rosales; family Rosaceae; genus Rosa; species Rosa lucieae. Next base: position 3,713 of record JANPXK010000964.1, read on the forward strand.
CACTTGAAATTCAAATATCTCCTTACACCTTGTCCTTTATCACCTTGCCAATTGGGACCATTTGGGGGACAATGGTGTAAGAGCATCTTTTGCACACTTGGGGACCAAAGATGACACACCTAGCTGATCAAAAAGAGGCAAAAGACCAATTATTCAGATTGCTTGACTGCATTCAATCATCTTCATCCTATCCAATATCCATTTTTCTCTCTAGAGAAGACACCACCATTTCCACCTCTAAAACCTCCATTTCCACCACTACAACCTTCATTTCCTCCACCATTCAACACCACAACTCATCTTAGAAATCTCAAATTTCACTATTCTTACCAATATCAAGAGCTTGGAGCAAGGAGAAGGAGGTGACTACCACCACATCATGTTCTTGGAGACCCATCTCCACCACCTCTTCCGGCATCATCAATAGTCACCATTTACTCTCTATCTCTTTATGTATTTGATGTTTAATAGAATGTTGAAGCTTGTGTATCTAGCTATGTGTGAGTAGTGAACTAGTTGGGGCTAGGGTTGAAAGCCCTAGCCAAACTTGCTTGGATTCATGCTTTTGTTTATAAATTGATGCAAATTCATGTTGTCATTCTCACATGCTAAGTCAATAGTTGAATGCATTACTTAGACCTAATCAATTTGAGTTATGTGTTTGCCATGACATGAAGTTTTTCCTAGAGATTGATTACCTCTAGGCAAAAAGGGAGCATGAAAGCACACCATGTGTGCATGTGAGGGTAGTGAGCTAAAATCACCTAGAGATAGGATTGGTTTGCTTGCTTGGTTACCTAAACTCTAAGCTTTATGCATTTAGGGGCAAATGATTGAGACCTATCCGGTAATTGAATTTGTCTCTAGGTAGTTAGCTCTTGACAGGACCCGCCCCGAATATCACCCTGAAATCCAAGGTGGCCCTGTGGGGCCCACCTTAGGGATAACTCTACCAAAAATTCGGCAGAGTCACCTCTAAAATGGACTACCCAAAACCTGTAAAACACACAAAACACTTCAAGCAAACCAACCTTATACTCCTGGAGCCACCCTGCTCCCAATTACCAACAACTCCACTTTCACAAAACACAAAACTCAAAAATACTAATCCCAAAGATTTAGCAGAGCAATACTACTATACACAGGGATATAACAGAAGAGTAAAGGATCAAGTGATCCTACACTGCGGAGTAGTGACAACTATGCCTCAAATGTCATGTACGCCCGACCTCCACTAATTCGCCTGCAAACTGGGCATTAGAAACCGAAAGGCCCAGGGGAAAGTAGACGAAAAACGTTAGCGTGAGTGGACAAAAATAAACAATTTAAAGGAAAAAGGATTTCATACTTTCCCACATTATTCTCTTTAATAACCGATGCATGCAACAATTAGAAAAATACATTTAGCTTTAAATCCAAGAATTCCAAAACGATAAATCGACTAGCCTCGCTAGTCCACATTCGAAAACTATATCGTAAAACCGAAATCTCATTTCTCAATAAAATAAGACCAGCCCCGCTGGCTACAGTGAAAATCGGACTAGCCCCGCTAGTCAAGCAACGATAAAATATGGGGAAGAAGTTTCACCATACAAAAGAAGGGAGCCTTATTGGCTCGGGTCGGAGTGTCCCACACTCTAGAGCATCCCATGCTCTCCTCTACTCACCTACGAACACATAGTAAGTAGGGAGGAGTACTAATAGGCTAGCCAGTAAAATATATATATATATATAACGACCCTGGGTATGGTGGTTAAAAACCGATAAATCAATAAAGCTTCCCCATGTCCCACGTAAAGACAACACGGGTACGATTCCCAACCGTACCCGGAAATACTCAAAGAGTCGTATAAATTAACAGCGTGTCCCACACGCTAAAGAAATAAGTAGATTGTCAATGAGGCATTCCCAATGCCAAAAATCTAATAAATAGACAAGAATTTATTCCATCGAAATCCCATTTCGAAAATCTTTCAGAAATCTCAAATCGACGATTATAAAGATAATATAAACAGTATAAATCTCGAAAATCACATCGAAAATCAATTCGTCGAAAATCAACATCAATTATAAATTCGAATCCGAGCATAACAACTTAATAACCGAAACTCACAACCGGTATAAATCAATATTTATTTCATGAGAATCATTATTGAAAGCAAATCCATGAGATAAATCGTAATTAAATTCCAAAATCAATTTATATGCTCGGAAAATAATATGTTAATCAATTAAAGCATTAATTCAAGAAAACATTTGCATGCATCCATATTTAAAAGCAAAGGTCCACTCACAGTACTATTGGGCAACCACGCAAAAGAGTTCCTTCATCTAGCCGTAGCTCGCGACATTGCCCTGTACACAATTATATTTCCATAAACGGTAATCCGATAAAATAATTACGAACTTAAACGAAATCCGAAAATCCCTATCTCCAATACTTCTCAAATTCAACCCAAATCTCTTCCACAATTCCAATTCCTCAATTTACATATTCCATAATGAAAACGAGAGAATCCGACGGCTGGATTTCCCATAATTCCACCACAAAACTCCAAATTTCGAAAATTCACAAACAATTCCAAACTCCTCCAAAATTCACCAAACTTCACATACAAGCTCTATGATAATTATAGAATTTAACTAGCTAAAAATTGAAATTTATAAACTACCCTAGCCGCCGCTACCGCCGCCACCATCTCCGATGGCCACCAAAATTTGATAGTAGCACCTTCTCAACACACTGATTCAACTTCTCAACTACAACATTCCCAAATAACAATTAAAAATGGCCGAAATCGATCAATGAACATAAACCCAGAAATCCTCAAGAACCCTAGAATTTCAATTCGTCGATTCGGCATCTACACAACAAATCGTGATACAAGGCCATAGGGGAAATGATCAGTGATGAAAACCGAACCTTCGACGGCGAGATGGGGACCGGAGGTGGCCGGAATCGCCGGAAATCGGCAAAAGCTTCAAACTGCAGCCGGAGGGGATTTTGCTTCGATCCGAGCTTTTCCGGTCAAATCGTCGGGAACCAAGGTTACTAGGGTGATGAGAGGGAGGAGGCGCTCCTCTGATGACCGGTGGCACGCCGGTTGGTGGCCGGAAAGCTGCAAATAGAAGGGAGAGGGAAAATGGTCGAACCGGAGAAGAGAGAGGTCGGGGGAGAGGAGAGAGAAAGAGCTGGGGTGGGTTTCCGGAAATGGAAACCTACCCGGGGTAAATGTCTATTTAATCAAAAATTACCATGAACAGTAACTTCACATTTTTGGCCATAACTCTCGCATACGAAGTCCGATTTTTACGTACTACATATGCACGCGCTCGGTTTAACGTCCTCTACAACTTCCATGAAGAACATTTTCTCAAATTTTGACCCGAACAAAAGTCAACTTTTAGGGCCACTAAAAGTACTAAACCGAAAGTAAAAGTGAAAGTAAAGGTCGTTTACCGTCCCAATGACTAGTAAACCGGTGAATTTAGGTTCGGGATGTTACAGCTCTAGACTTATCCGGTTAGAGTTAATAAAATGAAAGGGGTTTAAGCCTTAGTAGTCCTATCCGGATGCTAAGAGGGTAGTTGGATAATTAGCTTTGCATCATTCATATTCAATTGCTTTAATGCTTGCAAGGGAGGCAAAAGGTGAAACCCGATGCTCTAACTCCCATCCATTTGATAACAACTTGTTTTGTTTAGGTTAGTTTATATTACTTGTTTTCATTGTTTCAATTTGAATAGAAACCAATCTCAAAATCAAAATCAAATCTCTACACACCATCTTGCACATACTCACCATGAATTCCGGGAACAAATCTACAGGTATGTGTATCATCCGTTGACCGCTTCCCGTGAGCGGGGCCCGTGCCTCTCGTCACCGGGGCACCATTTACATCTGTTGCTACCTAGGATGCCCTAGCTAGAGCTTGGGTGAGTACCTCGTTATGCTGGTATCTTATGTCCAGTGCTCGAGCCAGCGCAGTGTTTTCATCTTCCAGCTCCTGCAATCTCTATTGCGAAAGGAGGTTTGTTTCCCTATCAACTCTTTGTTGTTCCCGATCAATCATGGCTTGTTCCCGGAAGGCTACGATCTCTGCTCACATAAACTCCAACTCCGATACCGGGGCCACTTGGTCTTGGGTGCCCTATGGGTCATCTGCGTTCTGCTGGTTCAAGAATCAGAGACCATGCGCCTCTCCTCCGACATTTGGTGTCCCTGCTGATGAAGTACGGAGAGAATATCAGTGCTCGGGCGACACTTCTACCCTCACCTACCGCTTCTTCTGGCTCTGTCATGGTTAGCCCCTATCTGGCGCCCCAATGTTTCTGGTGGCTTTCTCCGGGTACCTCACACAGAATTCTATACCGCCTGGGGTACCAATCCAGCTCCTATATCCTGGACTAAACACAATGTTAGAGGGGTAAACTGTACCGGAAGGTTTACGCCTCTTCGATGCTTGTGTGAGAAGCTAATATATATAAATGGATCAAGTAAATAGTGGATAAAAGAGTTATTACCCGTAAAGGGTGGTTATACTGATGCTTTAATACTCGAGCATGGGAAAGGAGTTTCCCCTATGTTCGATATGGGATGCAGGATATTCTCCCGATGTCTTATCAGCCTACTGTTGTGTATTAGATGGGCTGTGCTAGCTATGCCCCGAGCCCTGTATGCCTAGGGTGACGTCCACCATGGGCCCCGGCATGGTGGGTCGTGAACCCGGCCCATGGCATGGTCCTAAGGGATCCCGATGGGCCTCAGCTGATAGTGCCACACCTAGTGAAGACTTCCCTAAAATGTACAGTAGCAACACTAGCAGGCGTGAAACAGGACAGTCCAGCGCCACCGGTCATAATGGTGTTGTTAATATCCCTGAGGGACATCCACATGCACAAAATGCACCTCAATTAAAGGGAGGCAATTACAATAAGGGATGCCATAGATGTGGATCTATTGAGCATTGGTTTAAGCAACGTAATGCGAGTGAAATGTTAGCTGCATAATACAGAGCCTATAAAGACATGAGAGAGCATGAGGCTTATCTCGAAGCCGAATGAGAAGATGGAGAGGACAATGACGTCAATTAACTATTGCAGGCTTCAAATCTGGAGAGGAAAACAATGTTGATGCCGCAAATTTTGATTAATAGTCTTTATTTTCCAAGAATAAATGTAATGGCATTTTGCCTTAAACATTATCAATAAATGACAATAGTCATAACTCTTTCACATCTAGGCCCATTCAATTAATTGCAATGTCTAGGAAATGTTTGATATGAGAGAACGGTTTTACAAGTGGCATAGCTCCACCAAAATCTCTCCTTACCTTACCTAGTTGCTACTAAATTAGAGTTATTGAAAGGATTGAGTAACGACTATTTATCTAGTTTTGATTATCATTATCTTGGATTAGATTTTGATGTGAAAATCTAATGTAATTCTTTTATTTCATGTCTTTGACATATCTTAATTCGAACTTTATTATTTTAAAGATATTAGAGCCAACGGTTTCCATGTGGAAACACATAGTGAGAATGGACATAAGTTCCTTTGCATTACCTCTAATGACTGCAGACGAAAACGAGTATTAGAGAAGCTTATGTGTCGCTTTAGTGGGTTATATGTAACTACTATTTGAATACTCCAACAATGTCATAAGAGATGACATTTGGGACACCGACACATATAGGCTTTGGCATGACCAACAAGCTCTACAGTTGACGAGCCTACAGCTGATCTGATCAGGCTCCGCTGGCCAGAGCACTGCTGATCAAGCTCTGCTGGCCAGGGCGCCACTGATCAATCTCTGCTGGCCAGAGCACTGCTGATCAAGCTCCGCCGACCAGAGCTCCGCTATCACTAGCAGTTCGGTTCTATGCAGCAACACCGCTAAAGTCAACGTAGCGGCACCGCCAATGCCAATTGCACACTCAGTCCCAGTGCCAAACACACACCCAGGCTCCATCTTTGCTTCATCTTGCTACGTTAAGCGTTCAGTGTTTAGTTGCAACTAAACCTAACTCGAGCCCCCATCTCGATGATCACACATTGGTTGCAACTTATGATCGAATTGAACAAGCGGTTTGGGCTTTACTTAATCATCAATCCTCAGTTTTCCAATCAATTTCAGACCAAGCCAGCGGCTATCTGATCATCAACCTCAGTTCGATCATCTCTCTCCCCCCGCTGAATGTCGGCCACCACCATCTCATACCCAGCTTACTCATCATCTACTCTGGGCACCCAGGTTGTCCCTCCTAAGAATCAAGCAATTTGCTCTGAGCATTTGATAGTACTCCAAAATGTCCAGCTGAGAAGAAGATAAGTTTTTCAAACTTTCAATTGCCGCGGTGAAAGGCCAGGCTTCATATCTCTATGATTATCGTTCGTTAACAATAGAATATGGATAAGCATGCTTGCAGTATCACTCGCTCAAACATATTTGAATGATGTATGACTGTGTGAGTGGCTATTCTCCCATAGTGTAGCTCAGACTTGATGTTAGATATATTGACACATGTCTATTGCACATAATTCATAGTTTGGTGTGGACAAACGCTATTTGTCAAGATAATAGTATACTAAATGCCATCATTTAGTTCACTTATTCATATGCCAAGTGTTGGATATAGATGCTAGCTCTTACCATATCTTACATTTGGTATTAATCTATTGGCCGCATGCTTTATCTTTACATAGATCATTTGCACACAAGCATGTTTTGGTGAGGCTAGCTGTCAGCACTAATTTCATACATCTAAGCTTTTGTAGCTTATGAGGCACTAGCAAAATGATGGATCAGTTAACCCATTAATGCATGCCACTATCACACCTCTATTACCTTTGGGATAACTCAATGCATTACTTTGGAGCTAACGCTTCACATGTTACCTCGTGCAAAATACATTCAAACTGTGCACATATAACATGCTCATCCTTGATCTTTTTGGTATTACAATTGCAACAGATTTTCATCTAAACCCACTATAGTCATTCTAGACCAATGTGTATCCTATGCAAAATGATTAGGTGCACACAACTCTATGTATATGCTCCAGCGTCTAGTATATATGTAGTGGCTTATTGAACATGCATCTTTAACATTTCATGGCCACTTTGAAATTCACATTAGAGGCACACAATCAAATATGCCATTTGTTCTCAACTACAACATTGATTGTACACTTTGCTTCAAACAAAGTACATACATAAGCTATTAGTGTTGAATTTACATACTCAAGTGTTAATCACCTATTTTCATTTCAAGGAGACATAATCACCGATCACCTTTCCAATTAGCGAAACAATCATCCTTCTACTAAGGTGCTTTGCCGGAGCAATGGAGCGTCATGCTTGAACAACTCCAACATGATTTGGGTACTTATACAAATTCTAACTCCAACTCGCTCCAAATCGGCATAAAACAAGTAACTATATTTTATCTTTTACGCTTTTGCAATTAGAGTCATTGCCATGCCTTTACATGCTTTTACTACTTTTAAAAGCATGCCTACAACATTTCGTAGATTTGGCAACACTTTTTAGGCCTCACATGCTAGATATGCCATGCTTTAAATATTGATCTCAATGATCCTTAAGCATGTTAACAAAATGTTATTAGCAACTTCATTACAAGTACATGCTATACATATATGCCATGCTTCTATTTAATTGCCACCCAATTAAATAAACATGTGACGCTTACTTAAACAAACTATGCCATGCTTATTTGTTATTCATACAATTAGCACACTTTATATGTACTCTATATGTAAATATATTGGCTCGCCTCCGGGCACCATATTTTGTCAAACTCTCCCCACAGGAAAGAGACCTAAACAGGTCTAAGACTCCACGGCCAACTGCTAAGTGGTAAGGCAACGTCTCATAATAATGACAAATGACTGCTACCCGCTAAGAGTAAAGGGACCGGTTAACCCAGCCCATGGTAGCTACTGATCCGGTAATTAACCCCCAATGCTTGGGTATTGAAGATTAGGTTCGCTACCTAACACCCACTGCTTATACGCAGCTCCCCTCATCAAATAATTTTTCGACCATACGGAGGTCTATAGCCAGGAGTGGGGGACTCCTTGGAGGGCCTAGCAAGGGTCCACCCGAAAGGACTTAAGCATTCGCTCCCACAAATTCTAGATGGATGACGCACTTGCACTAATTATGCTCTTTATAAGGCACAAAGTTACGCTTTGGTATCAACCCCGCAAGAAAACCCTCATTGACTAAGGACTTCGGGGACTTGTACAAACAGCCCAACATAATTAGTGACGGTTCCGCTCATGCCTCATGGCATCACCTTCTAGATACCCGTTTGTGTCTCATGGCATCACCTTCGAGCTACCTGTTTATGCCTCATGGAATCCCTGAGCTTTGTGCTCACGCCTTCCCGGCACCCTCGAGCAACGCCCTCATGCCTTTAAGGAACCCCCTTGCTCCCTACTCATGCCTTCACGGCACCCCCTTGCTCCCCTCTCACACCTTCCCGGCACCCCCGAGCTCCTCGCTCACGCCTTCACGGCACCCCCGAGCTCCCCGCTCATGCCTTCCCGGCACCCCAGAGCTCCCTACTCATGCCTTCAAGGCACCTCCGAGCTCCCCGCTCATGCCTTTACCACACCCCCGAGTTTCCCTCTCACCCCTTCCCGGCACCCCCGAGCTCCGCGCTCACCCCTTCCTGGCACCCCCGAGCTTTCACGCTCTTGCCTTCCAGCATTCCCAAGCTTTACACTCAGATCCCCTCAACATAATACACATTAATGGAACATTGAATTCTTCTACCATTTGTCATTTGTCATTTGCCACAAATCAAATTCTTTTCATGTTCGATTAATACGAGCGAAAAACCAAACAAACACAAGCGTTCGCGTAGTCATCGTTCATGAGTTACAAACTCTTGCCTTCTTACCACTCATGCAACTTACACCTCACGAGCGTAACCTCGTCAAACTCAGCCTCGTTCATTTTCTTGTGCGCATCACGCATTTATCATATGCAATCTGTATGCTCACACAACCATATGCGTTCTCGAGTCTATACGTCATAATCGATCATACTAGGCGTCATTTGCATGTATACATCAACATGCATCATGCACCTCGTACATTCGTATATGCTAATGCATATCAATGCAACTCACATACGTTGCCCAATACAACAAGCATTCTACATATGCGCGCTTTTGTCTTTGTTGTGCAAGTTAACGAGTCCCTTCTTGATTACTGAGTTCGGGGACTTGTAGGGGCTAGGCGCCTCTCCGACGTCACTTATGCTTGATGACATTATGTTATAACTCTTCAACCAAGAAGCTCATCTTACTTGGGGACTTGTACATACCTCCAATAATATGAAGGATTTATTACATCATCAAGCATAAGTAACACCCTCTTTGTGAGCCCACAAGCCATGGTGGGGGCCCAACCATGACATGCATACCGTAGCCCAACATATAACATACCTCGTAGTAGGAAGCGGCCAAGACCTCGCCGGGAAGGTTGCTTCCCGACCTTGCCAAGTTACCTTCACAACATGCTTTCTAAGACTAGAATAGTGGTTTTGCATCCCACATTGAAGAAAATGTAAAGGAGAGGGGTTCCCTTACCTATAAAAGGGACCCCTCCTCCTACTTAAACATCCATCCCATTACAACACTTGTAATCTTATTGGGCCATAAGGCCCAATACACTAGTTAAATATTTCAAGTGGACGCTTAGCGGGAGACGAACCACTATACATCTCGTGTCACATTCTCTCTCTCTCTCTCTCTCTCTCTCTCTCTCTCTCTCTAAAGATAACTAGAGCCATCAATTCTAACGTTAACGTGCAATTTATGAATGTAATCATTACTTATCTTCATGGGGATCTAGATACGAAAATATACATGAAGGTCCCTGATAGATTTTATTTACCCAAATCAAGTGGCTCTAAACCATGGAGTGTGTTTTCCATGAGGATGCAACATTCACTAAGTGACTACTTGATTAGGAAGAGATATGATGAACTATATATGCCCACGGGTTTCCAAGACAAGTTTTGGATTTGCAATTTTTGCGGTTTATGTTGATGAACATAATTGGAACCCTTGATGAGTTAAGGGAAACCAGTATACACCAGAAATCCGAGTTTGAGATTAAGGACCTTGGGAGAACACTGTTTTGTTTAGATTTAGAACTTAAATACCGTGTCAATGGATGCTTAGGCATTTTGATAAAGTCAAGCATGTAAGCACTTTCATGGTCGTCCGTAGTCTTGACCCTAAGAGGGATCCGTTTCGTCCCAGGATGATGATGATGATGACGTGTTAATAGCAAAAGTGCTTACTTGAGTACAATAGGCGCATTGTTGTACTTAGCACAATACAAGACCGGACTCCTCATTTGTTTTGAATTTGTTGGCTAGATGTAGCCCTATACCAACGTGACGCCATTGGACTGATGTAAAGACAATCTTTCAATATTTAAATGGTACGATAGATATGGGCTTGTTCTATCCTTACAGAGAGAAAAGAGAAGAAAGGACGAAAGAATGGAATTAGACTCCATTGGCCTGAAGGTTATCGCCACCGCCACCAGCCACCCTCCCTCTCTCCTTCATAATGATGGTGATGTTTTTGATGGGTTTTGCTAATGCATGATACCTCTCTAACCCTCACAAAATTCATTCCCAAACTGGTTATGTCTTTACCATGGGAAGCACCGCGATATCTTGGAGGTCTACAAAACAAATCATTGTCATTACTTCTTCAAATCATGCAGAGATTATTGCTCTCCATGAAGTAGTTCGTGAATGCATATGGTTAAGGTCCATAGTTGCAAACATTCGAAGAACTTGTGGTTTAAAGTCTACCACAGATAAACCTACGTGCATTTATGAGGATAATATCTTGCATTGAACAAATGAAGCAAGGTTTCATCAAGGGTGACAACACCAAGCATATATCGCCTAAGTTCTTTTACAATTAGCAACAACAAACACTTCTAAAGACTGAAGTGAATCGGATTATTTACATTGAAGCAAACTTATTTACTCTGTCGTTACCTAAATCCACTTTCGAAAAACATGTGAAGAGTATTGAAATGAGGAAATCGAACTCCCATGATTGTAGCAATTAGGGGGAGATCTTGACATCAAGGGGAGGTATGATGTCTACATATTTAATCTCGAAGAGTGTAGGGCATGTTGTACTCTTTTTCTCCTCCTCAAGGTTGTTTTTGTCCCACATGGTTTTTATTACTAGAGCAAGCTTTTTAATGAGGCAATGTTTGAAGAGACAAGGTGTCATGATAACATCATGTTTGGATAGCACAAGGGGGGGGGGGGGGGGGGGGGTGTTGAAGGATATTCGTGCGTGCCTTACCAAACTATGATTAAGTTATATTATTGTAATAGGAGAGAATGTTTTAGATTTCTAGTTCTAATTAGAATAGGATTCCTTGTACTCAAAGACTATGTACTTGCACTCCCTATATATAGGCCTTCTATTATCAATGAAAGATACACCAATTCTCTCTATAATCTCCTTTGCATTTTTTATTTTTAAACACTTTCCATATCATTAAAGTGGTAGACAAGCTTCATGCAGTAGTATAACAATCTAAGAATAATATATTCAGAGGATAAATTAAGATTTAAATACTGTTTATTCCCTATACTTATAGGGTTTCATCGTTTCAGTCTCTGGCCTTCAAATTTCACCTAAAAAGTCCATGAACTCTCAATTTCCTCCCAATCAGTCACTGCCATCAAAATTGTCTATTAAATTGCTAACATGACATTCCTTACATATCGAAATATCTATTATGCCATCACTTACTTTTATTTTTATTTTTTATTTTTCTCTCCCTTTTATTTCTTTTTTTCATTTCACCTCTTCTTCTTCCAGCTCTCTCTCTCTCTCTCTCTCTCTCTCCTCTATTTATCTCGTATTCTTCTTCCAAAAACTAACCCAGCTCTCTCTCCATCTCCAGATCTCCTTCTTCTAAAATAATTCCAGCTCTCTCTCCATCTCAAATTCGAACCCAATCACCGAGCCCGGTACGCTCGCTCTCTCTATTCATCTCTATCTCTTCTTCTTCTCTGGAAAAGTCTCTGCCTCTCTCTCTCAAATTTGCATGCCTATTCACACAATCCAAGTTGCTCGCTGCCTCGAATTCGACAAAGACGGAGACCGACGAGTTCCCGACATTATTCGGCATATTGAACCTGAACCAATTGTGGTTGCCACTAGTTTGCGACAAATACACTCCCTACAATTCTCTACCTTCTCCTTGTTCACAACCCAATCTCAAACTCAAAACCTGTTCATATGAATTGAAACTCAAACTCAAAACACAAACTCTAAAAACCCAATATGGAATCTCCTCCAAAACCACTTCCAGACCTCCAATAACCACCACCACAACCACCACGCCCACCACTCCAAACCCAAATAAGCTCACTCTCATCCCTCTGACTTTCCTCATCTACTTCGAATTCGCTGGCAGCCTTTAAAGCGAAGAGCCCTCTGTTCAAGCCTCCGGCCCCGTTCTCGCCATTCTCGACTGCCTCATCTTCCCTTTCATCTGGAGTGTCCCCGAGGTTCTCATTACCGCCGAGCTCTCCACCACCTTCCCCGGCAACGGCGGCTTTGTCATCTGGGTAGACCGGACTTTCGAGCCTTTCTGGGGATCACTAATGGGTTGAATTAGAGTTTGATTGATTGTGTGATGGTGTGAGAGTTGGGGGTTTTTGTGAGATTAGAGGTGGCCTGGTTTTGAAAGTCTCAAGGTTGGATTCAGAGGTCTCTCTTGGTAGTAGGAAGAGTGTGTCTAGCTTGCAGAAATTGTTGAACGGGTTTGTGGGTGTTGCCAAATGTGGCCAATAATAGAGCCTGCAGATCTTGAAAGTCTATGGATTAGAACCATCTTGATGAGGAGATGAACAGGAGGAGGAGAGAGAGCCCGAAGAAGAAGAGGTAAAAAAAAAAAAACAGAGAGAGAGAGAGAGAGAGATATTTTTTTTTTTTTTAAAGGTAATTGAGGGTATAATAGACCTTTTAGGGGAGAAACAACCGCCACGTCAGCAAGATAACGGATGCTTAACGGCAAGGACCAATTGGGAGTTCAGAGACTTTTTAGGTGAAATTCAAAGGTTAGGGATTGAAACAACGAAACCCTATAAGTATAGGGAGTAAACAGTATTTAACTCATAAATTAATGTATCCAAGAAAGTACGAATCAACCGTGAATTTGAGCTCCTTTGTGCCACTATGCATGTAAAAGTGATCAAGGGTGGGATTGCAATGATTTGCAAACGTAGATCTAGAAGTGAGGAAGTTTGGCATCCATATGGTTAGAGGTGGCAAACGGGCCTAGACGTGCTTCGTGTCGTGCTTGGGCCGGCCCATTTATTATCGTGTCAGGCTGGTGTCGGCCCATTTACTTAAACATTAAGCCCGGCCCGGCCCATGGCCAAAGCCCATATCGTGCCGGGTCAATAACGGGCAGTGCTCGTGCCTATCCACTATAAAGCACGATTTTAAAATCTTAATTTGAACAAATAAAAATTAATTTTATTTAACTATTTAGAAAATTAAAATAAATTAAGTTCTACAACGTTTTTCTTAATCTTAGCTTTTTAAGATTAGATTTCTAATAATTTTTTATATTCCACTATAAGAAAGAAAGAAAAAAAAAACTCAAAATATATTGTTTTTAGTATATTATTGTGAGATTAATCTTTATTAATATAATGAAGATTTAGTATCTATTATTCTTTCCTTCATTCTATAGTTGTATTATTATGTGATTAGTCTTTATTAATAATATATTTAATATTTAGAAAAAATACTTATGTCAAAACAAGGATATAATGTTTTGTTTCATTATTTTGACAATATAAAATAAAGCATTGGTAGAATTGTCATGAGATTTTAAATAAAAATGTCTCATATTCAAATCTCATAATTGTAGTTTTTTAATATTTTTAAAAACAAAATGAAATTTTGTGTTTGTAACGGGCCGGCCCACAATATGTCGTGCTTGGGCGGTGTCGGGCCCATTACAGGCTCGGGCCAATGGGCCAATATTCTTAGGCCCAGCCCGACCCGTTATTCTAACGCGTTCGGGTCGTGCCGGGCCACTAACGGACTTGGGCAGTGCCGGGCCGCTTTTAAGCGTGCCGGGCCCGTGCCATGCTTGTGCTTAGTGGCCCGTTTGCCACCTCTACATATGGTAATAAGGAATATGTGGATATAGCTATTTGAACAGAAATCGAAGGAGAGCAAAACTATAGCATTTCTGAAGAGAATACAGAACTTTCTGATCATGTTTGTCACATGTATATCATTCTCTAATTTTTCAATTTCAGTATCTGGTCCTGTTCGAAACCAAAAGGAGCTCATCCAAAAAAGTTCTGAGCCATATCCACCCTTTTTCTTTGAACACAATCCAACTCTAAAGCTGAAATTATTGTGCGTATGTAACTTCAAAATGAAAAATACGGAAGATATTGTTGAAGGTGTAGCATCTAATCTAAAACCTATCAGCTCTGAATCAACAGATATCTCTCAATGTATGCATTACAGTTAACCTGTAACCAGACTAAGCGAAACATGTGAATCAAAAAGTTGTCACTTTTGACAAAAATAGAAGAAAATAATTTGTCACATGCTCAATATGGCTTGAGAAGTGGATGAATTGATTGTTTTGATGCCATGAAGAAGTTATCGTATACAATCTAAAACCAATTAGCAGTACTGTGGAGCTAAAAAACTCCTGCAGATACATGTATAGTATTTCACTCAAAAGAAAGAACATAAAATTTCATCACTCTGTAGAAAGAAATAGTAACTGAATAAAAATTACAAAGGCGTATGCGCTAGCCACCTACTGATCATATCAAAACATTCCTTGGGATTGTATTCTGGAGCTGTATGTCCTCCTCCCTACATAAATGCAAACCCAGAATAAGTTTTGAGGTGTGGTTTTTACTTTGGATTATATTAATGTAAGAGAGAGAAGAAACTCGGATGTTTTTCTCATGCCTTTATTGTCGCATAGGTCAAATTATACTCCTTATTATTCGAATAGTAAAGAGTGTATCTGCAAGATAAAATTTAGTCAAACAATAATTTTAACCCTTCTTTTTAAATTACTAAATCTTAAAAGTCAAGAAACAATAAAAATTGAGATTGATACAAACCCTGCAACTTGATCATTAGAGAACCATGGTCTCCAATCCTCTTCAATTGTAAAGTTCATGGATTCTATCCATGCTAGTGTACTTATATATGGAACAGACATGTCATGATCACCGCTGCACAAGCCAAAAAAGCTTGTAATTAGGGAAAAATTATAGAATGCCCATTATTGTCTATGTGATGTTAACTAGTAGCAAACTTCATTTTGTGGCCAGTAACATCGATGAATTAAATGAAGGATACTAAACTCAGAGTGGCTAGTGATTTTTATTCAGGATTATAGATTGATCTGAAATCTGATTCAAAACCAATATAGCATCCAAAGCAAGTTTTCAAGAAACTGCTCGAGTTTTAGCACAAGCTGCCAGTCACCAATGTGAGAACTGAAACTGAGATTGAGAATTCAAAGCAACTTTACCTGTAGATTATAGCACGAAGGGATTTTCGGCTGAGATTGCGATGATACGCAATATTACTTGCGATGTCAAATGTATAGGGAGTGGTTTTATTGCATTTAGTCCATTGCCCTTTTGTTCCCTGAGTGTAATTGTAAAGTGTCCCCATTCAGAGGTCAAATCAATGGCCACAGTGTAATATTTTCTGTTAAAATAAAGGTAGCAAACTTACCTCCCGAATACCAAGAGCTTTGCGAACATTTATATCATTTTGCCATAGAACGGAATACCGAATCTTATCTTCCTACAAAACCAGCAAAGCAAGTTTGTCATGATTGCATGACGATTCTTCATGTGCTGACTGATTATGATTGATGAAATTCTTCTCTACAACTATTATATAGTTTTCTATAACTAATCTAATGCTTAAAATATGAGATATACTGTTAAGGGAGAATTGGGAGTTAGGGAGGGAGAGAGAGAGAGAGATTTACCCTACACATTTGTACCATAGGAAATGAAAAGTCCAAGAAACTGTCATCATTAGACTCCCAGTTCGATTCCAGTATGGAATTTTGGTTATGGTTAATTGATGCAAGGCAAAATGGTGCCAAGATATGTTCTTTATCAATTCTCCCAATGCACTGCATATCCAATACAACAACTTTATCAAATCCAAGGTACAACATGTAAGGGTCCATTTCAAATGAATGTTTTTAAATCTAGAAATTAGAAATAAGACAATAACTATACTTGTTCTATCTAATTATTTCAAGATCTGTTTCTGCAGGTTTTCGAATTTATCATACATTGCAAACAAGAAAGATGTTTTGATTCTTCTATTGTGGCAAGACATCACATAGGACAAACATGAACAATTAAAATTCATTCATGTATATCGATTAACAGATAAAGAAGTAAACATCCATATTAATGATATGATCTAGTACATTATTAGATCGCTACCGCCCATATAATGGGAATCATAGAGAACTACTGACCCTCTTACCTCATCGATTGCTTGAAGGCTGTTCAGGCACAGTTGATTGTTTGGATCAAAATCTACAAATTCGCCCTTGCAATTCCTGTTAGCTGACTACAGTAATAGAAAGCAGTAAAATTTTATAACAACAAAAAGTTCACATACACAAACAGAACTCATGTTCATTTGGCACTCTGCAGTGGGCTCACAATGCATTGGGTGTTACAAGTTTCATGGGTGTGTGTGTGAGTGTAGTTGGCCAAAAGCCAGTCATTGCAATGTACAGACTTGCATAACTAGCATCTTCCAAGATTTGCTTCATAACTAAACTTCAAAAGGAAAGAATACTATTGATTTATGTCAAAGGTTTAGATGAACAGGCTAGTTATTCTTAGCAGCGGCAAGGAAAAGTTGACACCCCAAAAGCAACTAAGGGCAATATACCTGATATATTCTATCTGATATAAGTCCCAGATGATGAGCATATACAATTCTGGAATTAACGTCCTGTTGTGCATTTGAAACTGGATTACCAACTATGTATCCCTGAATTCAATGAACAGAAGATAAATTCCAGCACGATTTCTTGAACTTTGAAACTTTTAAGGCATTGTTGGGATGCCAATTGAAGTACCTGGAGATTCAAATGTGGCTTGATTCCAGCTTCAATACCTACAACATAAAAGACAGTGAAAAAGGTGTACACATACAGGCCTCCTTAATGCTTATGAGCTTTGACATTTAACTCTTGAACAGAAGAACAGTATTAGAGTTGCAATTTTGAGAACTTTATGTACATAAATTTAAATGAATAGATAAATTTTGGTCCCCTATTGTTTGTGTGTGCATTTGTGTGTGTGTGTGTGTTTCTTTGTACTCAGTAACTCAACGGGACTGAATATCTGAAATTATAATGAATTTCATGTGCAATTTACCATCAGCTATCTTCTGGGCAATGATGGGAACGATTTTGCCAGAGTAAGAGTCACCAGCAACATAGAGTGGATTTGCAAGGAACTTTTGATGAGTCGTAAGCCACTGAGTATATGAATTAAAGGAGAACAGGAAATTTAGATTAGTATGAGAGAAAAGAGTGATGCTACACCACACCAACTCTGTTCCCAACACCATATATATAGTCTACATTGTTTGACATCATTTGAAAGAGTTGGGAAAAGAATCTGAAGTAACTACTTCCTTAATTCTTGAACAAAACACATACAGTCTTGCGCAAATCATCACTCACCTTCTGGAGAAACTCACAAATACGGGTTGAATGTAAGGTGTCACTAGAGATTAACCCGTGGGAAGTGGTGGAGTAGGAGTAACCAGTACCAGCAGGAGCATCTAAGAATATGATGTTTGCTACCTACGAAACAAAGGAACACTTTTAATACTAGTACAAGAACAGGCATCAACTAATCAGTTACATGATCATTAATAGGAAAGTAGAGATCCAGAAATAGAAATCCACCTTGTTCCACGAGTTTGGATTCAGAACAAGTGTTAAGGGATCTGTAGTCAAATTTGAAAGTTTGAAAGATAATGGACCTGGAATGATTGATTACAGACGTTATCAGTGCCATTTTTCATATTAGACCAAGCATCCTGAAGTCAGGGTAATTCCATCCTTACCTAATCATCAAACTAAAACCATTTTTCAGTTAAGGGTGAATCTCTCTTTAATTCCATAGTCATATGCTCTAGACAGTCAGACTTATCTATTGAGATTCAGTTTCCATGTGCAAATATTCCCAAGTCCTACTTTCTGTTTGACCTTATTACTTAGAGTTTCCTGTAAGCAATGAAGTAAAAGTTTTATATAGAAAATGATGGTGAACACTAATACACAGTAAAATTGATTTGGTGAAATCCCATCCATTATTTATTGATGTTATCTGTTCCATTATGTTGAAGTTCCATGAAACTGGCACACTGAAAATTACCAAGGATCACTAAAGTTACCACCCTCCCACAATCTAAAGTTACAGAGAACTCAAGCTCAAGTACACAGATGATCACTGACATGCTTAAACTCTCTATACCTTCTGATCATGAGAATTAAAAAGTTTACCAATTTCGTAGATGAGGCCATAAAACGAAGAGCATCGAGGACCTCCTGTCAACCAAATCAGCAGAGGATCATTTTCTGGACTCCTTTCTGACTCAACAAAGTAGTAGAACAGTTGCACCTCTTCTGAATCTCCCACGCCCACATACCTTGGAATCATTATATTTATATATACACAGCCAGAACATTGGTATGAATCCCCTCACTTCACTAAAACACAAACTAAATATGTATTGGGATCAAGATGATGAGTAGTGCTGCTTACCCAGTTTCAAGCTTGAAAGGGAGGTCACCCTGGAAGGCTGGTAAGTTCTTGATGATCGACTGTGCAAGAGCAAAGTTGGAAGTAAGCAGCAGTAGAATAAAAGCATGCCACAGCCAGAATCTAACGTAAATGATGATCATGTTGGATCGCATCGTTACTTTTCCCTTTCCTCTTTTGCCTTTTGATTTTGCGTTCTGTGAATTGGTTTCTCATTCCCCAATTATGAATACGAGATAAGAGAGTAACGAATGCACGACACGACATGACAATAATTCATAATTAGTAGCTTGCAACAGTCCAAAATAAGCTAAACCACAATAAAATAAACAGGAAGTGATAATGAAAAATAAACCAAGGTACTACGTACAGACAAAGATATCTAAGAGTGGTCCACGGACGCATCCACAAGCGGTAGCAAAGTCAAAAATCTCACGGTCAATTTTATTAGCTAACAAATTAAACTCATAATCAATCACTCTCTAGAAACAATAAAAAAATTTACCCAAAAAAAAAAAAGAATAACACATCTTTCAAAATATATTAGTATACAAAAATTTGTGTGTAGTATTTCTTGACTAATGCGGAAATTGAAAGACTCTTAAATCATGTTGAATAAATTTTGAGATTTGAGAGATGAACGATAAAAAAATAAAAAATATATGTGTTACTTCCGTTTAGCATATTAACAAAGAATCTTAAATATGCGCATAATTCCATTATGAGCATATATCGTTCAATAAGGTAAGAAAACCTTAAAAATATTTATATTAATTGGATATATGTAGTGTATTAATAGTTTAAACTTTTATTTCATTCCATTAAAGTTCAAAGGAAATTTAAGACTAATTATGATAAATTTGTATTAAATTTTGAAAATTAAGACTAATTAAGAATTTTTCAAACCACTGTAAGTGGCCTAGTGGTTCTTGCGTAGTTGGGTGTGCTCCCCAAATTAGGTTCGAACCCCAAAGCTGTCAAAGTGCCTAGGCACTGTGCTGCAATGCACAGATGGAGCATTTCACATGCGCCGAAGGAGTTTATCTTGGGCCTAGGAAGCCTTTGAGTTCCTCTTGACAAAGTCAAAAAAAAAATCAAAAAATTAGAGCTCAAAAACGAGCTAACTATTATTCAATTTTAGCCAATTTAGAGCATTGCTAAATGAATGTTTTAAATTAGGACAAAATACTGTTTACTCCCTATATTTATAGGGAGTCGACGTTTCAGTCCCTAACCTTTCAATTTCACCTGAAAACTCTATAAACTCTCAAATTTCACCCAATTGGTCCTTGCCGTCAATGATCCGTCAAAATCTCAGTTAAATTGCTGACGTGGCATTTTTTACACTCTGAAATGTCTATTATATCCTCACTTTTTTTTTCTTTTATATTTATTTTTTCCTCTCTTTTTTTTTTTGTTTTTTCTTTTTACCTCTTCGACTCGCTCTCTCTCTCTCTCTCTCTCTCTCTCTCATCCATTGTCAACGACCACCCACCACCACCACCATCACAACCCTCATTCCTTTAGCCGGCGCTTCTGCCCCACCACCTCCTCCACAACCCCTCCACAATTTCCAATACCTCCTCGGATCCGCCCACATATCGGCTATTTTCGGGGTCCGAATCGAGAAGCCGTTTCAGGTGAACCAACAAGGCTGGTCGTCGTGGCTATTGGTCGTCGCCGGCGACGCGATCTGGGGTTGGACGCCGCAGAGGGCCAACACTTTCGAGAAGCTTTCTAAGGTGTTGGAGTTGCCAAATTCGATTCAAAGATCTCAAATTTTTAGCTCAATTTTTTTTTAATCTGAAAATTTGTGCTTTCTTTTTCTGTTCTGTTCAGATTGGGCAAGGGACTTGTAGCAATGTATATAAAGCTAGAGACTTAATTTCTGGGAAAATTGTGGCGTTAAAGAAGGTTGGATTTGATAACTTGGAGCCGGGCACTCTTTGAGAATTAGAGGTTGGGATGAACTGAAATTTCTGTTTGGGAAAGTGGGTTTGGAGAAAGGCAAGCCTGCAATCCGAAAGCTTCTTGCTAATTCAAAGAAAAGTGCTTTATGAGTAATGGGTTGGAGTAAAAGCCATAAACTTTGTGAGTGAGATTGTGCTGATGGTGAAGTGGGTGTGTGGAAAAGGAGCTAAAGAAGTGATTTTGGGTTTGGGTTTGTGGTGGTTTGGTGAGAGTGAAGATTTTGTGAGGTTGAAAGTGGAAAAGAGGAGAGCTTCTGGTGGTGGTTAAGCTTGAGAGGGTTTTAGGAAGGCTTGAGGCCAATTTCAGAGAAAGAAGCCTCTGCATTTTTCAAGTTTGGGATCAAACAGCTCATGGGTATTGGTGATTGAGCTTGAGAGGGTTTTTGGGAGGTTTGAGGCCAATTTCAGAGAAAGAAGCCTCTGCATTTTCTAATTTCCTAGAGCAGATACCTCAGCAGATGATCAATGAAAATGGGAAGATGTGGAACATTTCAAATGCAAGAGGAATGAGGGTTGTGATGGTGGTGGGTGGTCGTTGACGATGGACGATGGTTAAGGGGAGAGAGAGAGAGAGAGAGAGAGAGAGACCGAGTCGAAGAGGTAAAAAGAAAAAACAAAAAAAAAAGAGGGGAAAAATAAATATAAAAGAAAAAAAAAGGTGAGGGTAAAATAGACATTTCAGCGTGTAGCAATTTAACTGAGATTTTGACGGATCATTGACGGCAAGGACCAATTGGGTGAAATTTGAGAGTTTAGAGAGTTTTTAGGTGAAATTGAAATGTCAGGGACTGAAACGTCGACTCCCTATAAATATAGGGAGTAAACAGTATTTTGTCCTTTAAATTATAGAGAGCCTCATCCCGCTCTCTATATTTAGGAGCGAGATAACTAAAAGTTATAATAGAGAGCCACTTAGAAGTCTGGTGCAGCTACTAAAATAAATAAAAAGCTAAATATGCTCTCCAAAATAGCTAAGGAGCCACAATAGAGAGTCTGCTAAAGATGCTCTTAGCTAATAAAAATAGAGAAAAAATGAGTATAGCCAGACTCTAAGCTCTGCTAGGGTTTGTGAACACTCCCTCACAGCTACCCGTTTCTCAAAATCTTCTCCATCCAATGGAGACTATGGTAGACTTTGGAATGCTCGTCCTCATCCTCACTAATCTAGTTGGTGATGAATCTGTTTTGTGCTGGGTCATTGGTGTCGAAGGTTCTCTATCTGGTGGCATTGTTACCAGGCTCGATGGTGATACAGCAGTGGGGCTCGATAATGCTGACTCGGTGGTTTTGGTGGTGGTCGCCTGGTTTTCTCCTTCTTCGCTTCTGCTTGCTAGTTTAGGAATCAGAAGTGGTTGGCTTAGGAATTAAATTAATTTAATTTAATTGCTATTTGGTTCTTAAACCTTATGTTTATAATTGCATTAATACGACCATCTAGCTCATTGTAACAGGTCCCTAGCAAACACAACAGAACTAAAAAAAAAAATTAATAAAGGGCTAGTGTTGCTATCCTCAAACCTTGATTAATGAATCTGTCGAACACAAGGGGTGGGGAGGGGACATTAAGCCTAAACCTCTTATTACAATAAGCATCTAGAGAACATCTTAAAATGATATCAGAAGTTTCCACCAAATAAATCAGGCACCGACTAGCAAAAAGTGCACTACTGGCTACTCTATTTGCTTTGACATAGAGTAACCATTACAACGCAACTCAATTTCAATACATCAAATTCTCTACATTGTCTTTTCATTCTTGCTTCATCGTAATTTATCAATTTATCATTTCTTTACCTTCTGCAATTTACTTTATACACTTTAGTCTTCAACCTCTTTAAGTTTCATGCAATTTAAACTCCCCGCATTTAGATTCTTGCTCTTTTACTTACGAACATTTTTTATTTCTTGCAAACTTATATCAAAAATTAAAAAGAAATATAAACTGTGAAAACTCTGAAGGTCCTTGCAACAAAGACAAGATAACCCAGCGGCCAAAAATGTTCATTACTCAGCCTACAATCACCTGAAAGAGGTCAAATCAAGAACATTCATATCAAAACCTTGCCTAGCTATTCGACCATGAGTTGGTCCACCCACGCAATCTAGAAGGACGATTAGACCGCAAGTCCCTTAGCCTCTCATTTCGACTACGACAATTTTGAGCCAAACATCTTTTGGCACGCTCAATGGGATCCTAATGTATTAGGTGTTTTCACAAATGAGTTTCTACAGGCCAAATTGAAACGGCTCAAGTTCAATACATGGTGTCAACGGTAAATACAGTTATGCAATGTACAAAAGCTTTGTTAATTTTAAGAGCCATGCCGCATGGAGTTCACAAACTTAGCAACACAACTTCAATATGGATCTGGAATTTATTATGGTGGCCGGCACAATTGTAGTCATTACAATTATGACTTTAATGGTCTCAGTGGAGCAGACAATAATTATAATGGTTATAATAGCCGATATTTATGGAATTACGAAACGGCTTCAACCTGAAAACCAAGCAAAAAAGAAGACTTCTCGTCTACATCTCATGTAGATAACATCCCGCAATTTGGACAAAAATGGAGGAGTATTCAGAGTACCGCGTGCACTTGCACCAACACTAATAAATAGTTAGATTGCATTAAATACACTTTTTGTTTATTAAAAATAAAGTTGATAATAAATATCAAGGATTGAGATTATTTTATAAGGGTTAGGTCACTTGCACCGTCGGTGCATAGAATAATTTCCAGGACAAAAATCGCTTAAGAGAAATAGCCGATGAAGAATACAATTTTAATGGCTTTATAAGCCAACATGCAAGAGATTGTGCTTATGATGTCCAGTTTGGGGATATCAACAAGATGGGATAAAATCAATTGAAAGGTGTCAAGAACACGAAGCTAATTGGAATGCTTGTTTATCCTCATCTTCTCTAGTGGAGGAAACAAGGCCACCTTCAACCCCAATCCTTGAGGAAGAAGAAAATTCTAGAAGAGACAGTGAAGAAAACATGGTTGACCATGAACATGTAGGCAATTTTAAAAAAGACGCGCCTATAATTTATGAAGAAAAATTTGAAGTGCAATCGACTCTTGAAAAAGAAGTTGTTAACCCACCAATCTTTAACAAAGAGATTGATTTTCCTCTACATAGTGAACCTAAATTTGATTTCCACATTGTGCCTAATTATGATTGGTATGAAGATGACGAGTCAATTTACGACTTTCACATGTTTGGAAATCTAGACGACTATCAAGAATTTTCTACTGAAGAACTTGCACACTTTGACATGATTGTTGGAGATAAAGCCGATTTAAAAGAGTCTCTATCAGCTAATTTTAACATAAAGGTTCAAGTTAGTGATTCAAATATGCCAGGGAAGCTTGGCAATTCGGCTTACTTATTGGCCAAAGAATAATTTTCTTTTAATAAGCATCCAAATTCGACAATTCATGGCCTCCAAAATCTTGAATCAAAAGCCGAAAACAAAGAAATTTCTAAGTTTGCAATAAAGTATCGTTAGCCATTGAGAAATTTTAAATACACACCGCAAACTACTTAATACACATCCCTATTATTTTATATTTCAAATCAGATTTTGTAGGTAGATTAAATGACCAAAATAGACATCTATATATTAGAAGAAAAATAATAATAATCATATCTTCCTTATATGATTCTTGTTTAAGGATATCTCTATTTGTGTGATCTCGTCACTTTAATAGGGATCAAGATGAGACATAGTGGGGACAGACCACGACAATTCCTGACGTTCTAGTTGAACATCTGTGTTCTTATCTCCCCCGAACTACGGGAAGACTGTCTCATCAAAGTGACAACCCGCAAATCTAGCGGTAAAGAGATCGCCTAGAATTACAGCACCCCAGAATGTTGCAAACGCATACAAGACGTATCGTGAAGCAAGGGAAGCAAATTACATGGAACAAGAAGATCAAGATGGCGATCTAGATCTAAGGGTGGAAGACTACAAGGATCAAGACCCAGAAACTGGCGATTTTGATTAAGTCTTTTTATTTTCCAAGAGATGTAAGCGATTGCCATATTACTTTTTATTGGATTAGATTTTCTTTGATCAAAGAAACAATGATGTACTCCGTTGGCTTATGAATAAAATTTCGAGTTCTTTTCATTATGACTCAATTTTGATTCTGAACTTATGACTTTGTGACTACGATGGTTGGGCCATCAGCATTAATTCAAGGACATGGAATAGCCCAAGTTCCACTTGCCAAATGGCACCTTAATTACAGCTGTCACATAAACTCTCTACGCTCTTAGGGCAAATCGTACCCTATGAATAGCCAACGAATTCCATGCGAAAATGCATGTAGAGAACGGAAATGAGTTCCTTTGCAATACCTTTAATGATTGCGAACAAAGACGCATCTTAGAGAAGTTTATGTGTCTCTCTAGTGGACTCTATGTCACTATTCGAGCTATTAATCCAATAAAGTTACAAGAGAAGATCTCTTGGATTTAGACACATATTGGCTTTGTCACGACAGGATAGGTCATCATGGACCTGATATGATGATCCGTCTACAAAGACTTCACATGGACATCTCTTTTCTCTCGAGCGCAACGAAGCATGAATCAAAAGTTGATTTCCGGACTAAGTGTGATCGACGCAGCTGCCTAGGGCACTGCCTCCGTCCACCACCAGCCTAGGGCTGGTGCAGTCCCTATCCATGACGCCATGGATGGCGTCCATCATGGTGATGGCGCCCCAGGTGATGCTGCAATCACCAACTTGCTTCAAATAGCGTTTTAGACGCTCAGGCCTAACCAAAATACTCAATGGTTGCTTCTAAGGCCTCTCGCTCATTTTACTAAGCCCGTTCCTTAGGGAAATTAGGACTGAGACCATCCTATGCAAAGGATATGACAATACTCATTCTGTTCTTACAAAGAATCCGTAGTTCAACCAACTTGCGGACGCTTAAATATTTCATGATATTGGTTGACACGCAAACACGCTGGTCACGTGTCGTGCCATTGTCCACCTATAAATGCTGCTTACACTACACTCCTAGCCCATATCATATGACAACGGGCTCACTCCCCAGATCATCCTATTCAGTCAATTGGATTTGACTATGCTAGAGAGTTTACATCGAAAGACTTTCGATGGATATTCGGATGGACTTGATGTTGGACATCACATTCCCATGTACACACCCAAATGGTCTCGCGGAAACGCCTACGATGGTAGTCCGAACATTGGTAATGCTCACCAATCTTCTTACATCCACTTCGGGTGATGCACTATCACATGCAGCTATACTAATTCGTCTACGACCTACCGCCACTCAATGTACCTCTGCGTTACAGCTAGTGACTGGGTACACGTATTTTGTACTTACGCACATTTGAGTGAGCAATTTATGTGCCAATTGTGCCGCCACAGCGCTCTATGATGGGTCCTTGCAGACGAATGGGCAACTACATTGGATTTTAGACTCCAACAATCGTCCGCCACTTAATGCACTTGCAAGGCGATCTCTTTACCGCTAGATTTGCGGGTTGTCACTTTGATGAGACAGTCTTCCCGTCGTTCGGGGGAGATAAGAACACAGATGTTCAACAGGAACGATAGGAATTGTCGTGGTCTGTCCCCACTATGTCTCATCTTGATCTCTATTAAAGTGACGAGATCACACAAATATGCTGCAAACATGCCTGCAAGGAATGACGTCCCTACGAGAGGACGTAGCGCCACCCTACACGGAGGTAGGCATGGCGCCAATGCCAAAGAGAGTGGCACTCTGGCGTTACAGGCCATGGCCCCAACTAGGATGCGTGGGGGGCCCGTGGGTTCGAAGGATACATTGGCACAAACCAATCCTTTGATCATCGACACTCAAAATCCGTCTCATGAGTATCTTCCAGGTTATGGTTATCGTTGGGGGACGCCTCAACGTCAGAACCTATTCCTGAGAATATAGAGCTCTATGAAACTTACACTAGTGTACATGAGACGTGGGATAGAAACTCCATCATAATTGATGATGTAGTTGCGCATTTCGTTGCGCATGAGTTTGTTGAGTCAGATGATATCGAACCACGCTCCGTTGATGAATGAATGCCAACGTAGAGAGTTTTGGCCTAAATGGAAAGATGCGATCCAGGTTAAGATGGATTCTCTAACGAAGAGGAAGGTTTTCGAGCTAGAGATGCCAACACCTCCTAACATAGAACCTGTTGACTAATGGGTCTTCGTTAGAAAGCGTAGTGAGAAAAAGATATGGTAATCTCGCCTTATGGCGCAAGGCTTCTCATAAAACGCCCTGAAATCTACTACGATGAGACATATTCTCTCGTAATGGATGTCATTGCACTCCACTATCCTGTCAGTTTGGTAGTTTCCGAATAACTGAACATGCAGCTTACAAATGTAGTCACTACGTATCTCTATAGGGATCTAGATACGGAATATACATGAAGGTTCATGGCGAACTTCATTTACCCAAGTCAAGAGGTTCTAGACCACGGAGCGCGTTTACAATAAGGTTGAAATGCTCACTAAAGTGACTACTTGATTGGGAAGGGATAGACCCACACATTTCTATGACAAGTTTCGGATTCTATCGCGGTTCATGTTGGACATGATCTTCATTAGAAGCCCTTAAAGAGTTAAGGGAAACCGTTGAACACTTGAAATCCGTAGTTTGAGATGAAGGATTTTGGGAGAACACGATTATGGCTCGGTTTGGAACTTGAGCATCGTGTCGATAGATGCTTAGGCATTTTGACAAGGTTAAGCCTTCGAGCACCCTCATAATCGTCCGTAGTCTTGATCCTGAAAAGGATCCTCTTGTCGAAAGGATGATGATGAAGATGTGTTAGAGGCAGAAGTGCTTTACTTAGTATAATTGGCGCATTATTGTACTTATCCCAATGCACAAGACCGGACATCTCATATATTGTGAACTTGTTAGCTAGATATAGCTATGCGCCAACGCGACGCCATTGGATTGGTGTAAAAGATATCTTTCGATACTTGAGATGTATGAGTGATATGGACTTGTTATATCCCTACAAAGAGATGATGGATTTGGCCCCATCACACACCAGGTACGCCGCCAACACTGGCCTGCGTCCATTATTCCCATCCCAAAATGACATGTGTTTTGGAAGGTTTTGCTGATGTTGGGTATCTCTCTGACCCACACAAAGGTCATTCCCAATCCGATTAAGTGTTCACCATGGGAAAAGACCGTGACATCTTGGAGGTCTACAGAATAGACCCTAGTCGCTATATCTTCAAACAATGCAGAAATCATTGCTCTTCACGAAGTGGTTTGTGAATGTATATGGATTGGATCCATAATTACGCATGTTCGAAGCAATTGTGGTTTGAAGTCTACCACAGATGAGCCTACGAGCATTTAGGATAATGCTGCTTGTTTTGAACAAATGAGGCAAGGCTACATCAAAAGCAATAACACCAAGCATAATCTGCAATAACAGACACTCCTCGAGATCAAAGTGAACTAGGTTCGATCTGAGGACAGTGAGGCAGACTTGTTTACTAAGTCATTGCCCAAATCCACGTTCGAGAAACATGTGGCAAGAATTGACTTGCAGAAATTATCTGAACTCCCATGATCGTAGTCATCAGGGGGAGGCACAGACATCAGGGGGAGATGTCTACATGTTCATCTCGAAACGTGAAGGGTGTGTTGTGCTCTTTTTCCCTTCGACCGAGGTTATTTTTGTCCCACTGGGTTTTTGTTACTCGGCAAGGTTTTTAACGAGGCAACGAGAGAAGCACCGCGTTTGGACAACACAAGGGGGAGTGTTTAAGGATATCTCTATTTGTGTTTAATCCAAACTCTAGGTTACTTGACCTAGTGGTAATAGGGTTCAATTAGAAGAATCTAGAGATTCTCTTTCCTTGTATGATTCTAACTCTATGCATTGTAATCCTCTATATAAAGAGGGCCTCTATTATCAATGAGTATACACAGCGATTATCTCTCAATTTCTGATTCCCTAAAACAATTCTATAATTATAAACACAATAAATTTCTATACATGCATCCTCATTTAAAACAAGAATAAAGTTAGAAACCATCTAATTTAAATTTTCCTTAAATAAATTGTAATTAAATGGGGTGAGAAACCATATCATTTAGAATTTCAAAATCAATGGCATTAAATGTTTTTAAAATAAATCGCTTTACTCCCACTTTTAGTTTTTTTTTTTTCTAAAAGTTATGACTAGTCAATTTATTATCTAATATAAAAAATCACCAGTATAAAACTTTGTAATTGTTAATTTGTTTGACCATCCAATGACAATTTAGTAATTCCGCCAGTGTGGAGAAACTACTGATACAGTCTTGGTTAAATGTTCGACTCAAAATTTTATACTTATCAATATGGTGTTTGGTGTATGAGAACGTAAATAATACAAAACCTATTTCTAAGCATCTATTTGAAGGGAACAATAATAATTCCTTACAGATTTCTCAATAACTAACACAAGTAATTAATATGGTCAATTATAAAATACTAATATGTTAATATATAATAATCAAATTAAATAGTAGCCTTAATGTAGTTAAATATAGGGTTTTTGTCCATTTACACCATTTTTAGAGATTTTTTTTTCACTTACCCCATTAAGTTTTTTTAATTCCCTCTTACCCAAAACACTCTAAGGAAGTCTTCCCTAATACCCCATTAAGATTTTTTTTTATTTTTTAATTTTTTTTAATATCATTTTACCCTCGCCCCTTTGTTACTTAGAGAGAGAGAGAGAGAGAGAAACCATGGGAGACTTCGCCGGAGCCCCGTCACAGGCCGCCGTAATCCGGTCAACTTTCGCCCGAATCCGGTCAACTTTCGCCGGATTCGGATCACCGGCTGCCGGATTCCGGCCACCGGAATTTGCTGAAAATTTCACCGGAAAGTTTTTTTGCCCCCAATAGACGACTATCAGCCATGTATTGCCCTCCAATAGGACTTTCAATTGCCAGAATGGGAACTAATCTCCTTAAATTTAGACAAATAAAACTTTGATTATAGAAAAATAACAAAAAGATTACATCAATTCAAAACATCTATTGCCCCAATAGACCTTTAAAAGACCTGTATTGCCCTCCAATAGACCTTTTTTTTATTAAAGAAAAAAAAACGAGGAGATTACATCAATTCAACAAGTCTATTGCCCCCAATAGACCTTTTATAGACGTCTATTGCCTCTATAAATCAACAACTTCCAACAAGACCAATTGATCATTTGAGCTCTTTGAAGAAAAATCAAATAACCTTTTGTTGGAGGTGAAAAATTCCATAAAGGAGTTTGACCCAACAATTAATGCGGACTGGAGCGGGAGCTGACCGGGAACAATCAAGAAGCTTCCCTCGAGCATTGACCTGGAGTTTGACCGTCGGCTCGAGGAGAAGGGGGGGTACCTGCAAAAAACTCTCCGATGCCAAAGTCAGTACATTTCTCAGTAAGTGGAGTAGAGAGAATTGGAATTCGATGCATTACCTCGATGTCGAGCCGCCTATTTATAGGTGCATTTCGGCGTAGGTTGCAAGTAAACTTGCACAGCAAGTTTGCAGTGACTTAAGCGGCAAGCCACCATTAAGGCCATATTCACACCTGCAATAACCACTACTTATTGGTGGCCATGATTGCCACACTAAATGTCGCATTAACCGTCGCATTTATGGCTACATTAATTGTCGCACTTACTGCTGCCATTACTTTTCTTTAATTGCCTTGATTGTATGGTCAAATTAATTGACCACTCCCACAATGCCCCCAAATTTTCTCCTTGGAATTCATCCCAAGAGAAAATTTCCAAAGCTCAAATTTCTCTATGGGCTCCGCATCTTTATATTTCTCTTTGGGCACCCCTCTTTGAATTTCATCCAGGCCTTCCTCGTGTTGAAAATGTAGATGCCCGTATAAGAAGATCCTCGCTCCTTGTTTAGAGTCGGCATCTCATCTAGTCAACGATGCCGACGCCAGCGTGCCTAAATCAGGACTCAAATATGCCTTTGTCTTGCAGCCATTCTAGTGTCGGGTCTTCGCGTAGCGGACTCGTCTGCTTGTGGAGTCTTCGGTGCCTCACCCACAGCGCCGAAGCTGGTTTCTAGTCTCGCCTGCGCTTGGTGCCCCCGCTGAGCTTCCTCGTTCTTAAGCCATGCCCCCAGCGTAGCTCAAACTAAACTATGAGCCTGAGGTACCCTGCTGTAAAACTCTTCCTCTTTTCCCTTCTTAGTCACCTAACATTCTGTGACGTCGGCCTCGACGTCATGACGTCTCCTTCACAATGACCACGACGTCAGCGTAGGCATCGATGACGTCTTTTTAATGTCTGCAGTGTCAACCTCGACGATGGTGACTTTTTCTCAATAACCTCGGCACCAGCCTCGACGCCAGTGACATCCTTCTCAATAACTACTACGCCAGCCTCGATGTCTGTGATGTCGCTCTCCATAACCTCAGCGCTAACCTCCACATCGGTGTCAACCTTGACGTCGGCGCCAACCTCAACGTCGACGACTTCTTTTGCAATAACCTTGGCACTAACTCAACGTCGGTGTCAACCTCAACATCGGTGACGTCTTTCTCAATAACCTCGGTGTCGACCTCGACGTCGGTGACGTCTTTCTCAATGCCTTTAGTGCCAATCTCTATGCCAGTGTTCACTTTGATGAGGGCACCCTTACGTCGAGGGCGTCAACCTCGAGTCGGCGTAGGCATCTATTTTAATGAAGGCAAGGGTGTCTCAACGTCAGCATAGGTGTCCACTTTGATGAGGGTGCCTCGACGTCGGCGTCCATTTCGACAAGGGTGCCTCGATGTCGGCGTCCATTTCGACGAGGGCGCCTCTACGTCGGCTTCGACAAGGGCGCCTTGACGTCGGTGTCCATTTCGACAAGGGTGCCTCGATGTCGACGTCCATTTCGACGAGGGCACCTCGACGTTGGCTTCAACAAGGGCCCCTTGACGTTGGCGTCTATTTCGACGAGGGTGCCTCAACGTTGGCGTCTATTTCGATGAGGAGGCCTCGAAATCGGCGTCTATTTAGACGAGGGCGCCTCGAAATCAGAGTCTGTTTTGACAAGGGCGCCTCGAAATAGGCGTCTATTTAGACGAGGGCGCTCGAAATCGGAGTCTATTTCGACGAGGAGGCCTCGAAATCTGAGTGTATTTAGACGAGGGCGCCTCAAAATCAGCGTCTATTTCGGCGAGGGTGCCTCGAAATTGAAGTCTATTTCGACTCTCCTATTTGCACCTTTGTTTTTCTTGTCTGTGCTCGCAAATGCTCAAAAAGAAAAACAAAACAAAAGTAAAATATTCGAGACATGGAGCAGAGCAAAACAATAAAAGAATCGAAACCAAACCAAAATGGAGGGTGTATCCGCCAAGCATTGCGTCTTAACAACATCCAGCGATGGGATTGCCCCCACTCCCCGTACAGAACCGATAGGATAACCACCATATCCTGCATAGTTAAAATTTGTCACGCCATCCCACCCCCGCCAACAGCGAGGGTGTGGTCCACATCCCACTCCCGCCCACGGCGAGGGGTGAGGCATGCCATCCCACCCCCGCCTGCAGCGAGGGTGTGGTCCATCATCCCACGCCCACCCACGGCGAGGGGTGAGGCACACCATCCCACCCCTGCCTCCAGCGAGGATGTCGTCCATCATCCTACCCCCTCCTGCAGCGAGGGTGAGGTCCAGAAGGTCGCACAAGTTTAATCAAACAATAGTTTAGGGTCAAACAATAGTTTAATCATTCTCGCCACTGGCTTCCATTGTATTTAAAGATCAATTGTACTATAATCATAGGAGTAACTGCTAAATGTTGATCAATGTGACCTGGGTTGGTGCCCATTTGTTACTTTGAATGGAGACTTACCGGTGTCCCCTTTGATTTCAGCTGCGAGCCCTCGAGGATTGGCCTGTACTGGTTCCTCCAGTTGTTCATCCAATCAGTGTGTCGCTTGCCCCTTCGACAAGAGGTCTATTTAAGCCTTTACTGGTGGCGTAGCCGGCATTTGTCACTCTATTGGTTTAGCAAGCACTGTCCCTGGCCTCGCCGCTGCCTCAGCCTTTGCATCTCATCATTTAGAGGCAAGTTCGGATCTTACAGTAGGTTTGAGGCAAGTCTGTTTGGGGATTGGATTTTGTCACTGCCAGTCCTCGGTGACAGAAATAGGATCCCGTCAGGGGAAGCTCCCGCCATCACTTTTTAGGGAAAAGTGCTTCCCACAGACGGCGCCACTTGTTGGAGGTGAAAAATTCCGTAGAGGAGTTTGACCCAACAATTAATGCGGACTGGAGCGGGAGCTGACCAGGAACAATCGAGAAGCTTCCCTTGAGCGTTGACCTGGAGTTTGACCGTCGGCTCGAGGAGAAGGGGTGGTACCTGCAGAAAACTCTCCAATGCAAAAGTCAGTACATTTCTTAGTAGTGGAGTAGAGAGAATTGGAATTCGATGCATTACCTCGATGTCGAGCCGCCTATTTATAGGTGCATTTCGGCGTAGGTTTTTTTTTTTTTTTTTTTGTCAAGGTTTGTATTAGAAGATCCAAAGATCAAGCAAAATACAAGAGGTACATAAGACCCCAGCAAAAGAGGCATATAGGCCTAGCTAAAGAAGCACACAGGCCCAGCAAATAAGGTACATAGGCCCAGGGAACATAAAGTAAAGCCGATGGGGCAAACCCAGCTAAAAGCTGAAAGCCCAAGAAAAATTTACAAACCCTAATCCTATCAAACAGCCACCAAGCACACTGCCGCAACGAACTACCGCCGCCGAGATCCTGCCGCTCCATGAACAGAAGCCACCACCGTAGAACCGAATCAAGCCACCTCCTCCGCCAGTTGGAACACACATAGGGCTCAAGAACGCCCAAGAGAAACCAAGTAATCTTAGAGGGTTGGATTGCCGAAGCAATCTGAACAGCCTCATCAATGGGGACAATAAATCCGCCAACGGGCGAAAGATTGCCTAGAAGTGGTGGAAAAGTTAGCAGATATGGAAGCAACCATGGAAAATCCCGTCCAAAGAAAGCATGAACAGATTTGGGAGTAGAACTCAGATAGAGAAATTTGGTGACTTTGAGAGGAAAAAAGGTCTGTAGAGAAGGAGAAACCGTGGGATGGAGAGGAAGTGAAGATGGTGATGAACATGGAGTTTTCCAACGCTGGAAGACTCAGGTGAGGAGAGAGAGGAGGTTTGTAGGTGATGAGGTAGGGAGATCTGGACGTGAAAAGAGGTTAGGTGGTTATGGTGGTGGTGGTAGTGGTGGTGGTGGGTGTTGAGTGGTAGACTCTCAAAATACCGGCAGCTGTAGAGAAGATTTCTAGAGAGAATGAGGACCCTCTCTCTCTAGAAATACCGGCATTTCGGCGTAGGTTGCAAGTAAACTTGCTGCAAGTTTGCAGTGACTTAAGCGGCAAGCCACCATTAAGGCCATATTCACACCTGCAATAACCACTACTTATTGGCGGCCATGATTGCCACACTAAATGTCGCATTAACCGTCGCATTTATGGCTACATTAACTGTCGCACTTACTGCTGCCATTACTTTTCTTTGATTGCCTTGATTGCATGGTCAAATTAATTGACCACCCCCACACCTTTCCCAAAAAAAAAATAATAATAAGAAGAAGAAGAAAGAAAATGAAGAAGGGCCAATAAGCTCATAACTAGTTCAAGGTTGCACGAAACATAGAATATTGGAATTGGAAGAAGCATTTTAAGATTGATGTGCGGAGCTTATAAAAACAAAAAAAACAAAAGAATTGATGTGCAGAGATAGTGCAGACTAAAATAAATGTCATTATTAACAACATGTGGCTATGAGCCACAAGCAATCATTTACCAAAACATATCCATGCAAAGCCATCATTCCCCAATTGACAACATTTAACTCAATCTTCCACTCCCTTATCTTTTCAAATACACTAACAGCATTCTCATACCTAACAATCTGAGAATAACTCAATAACCATAGCATTCCACGAAACCACATCCTTATCTTCATCCTATCAAACAAAAATTGGATCGATCATGACCATTATCTCACAAGTTGCACAACCCAGCACAGCCCACGAATTAATGGTGAGAATGCTCTGCGACCGCCTTATCTCCGGCTTCCTCAAAGGCATCATCCATCCCAGGTTCACCGGCCGCCTCCGCTTCATGGACTCCCTCCTCGAGTAGCAGAGCCAGGCCATCACCATGAAGAACTCCTCTATCAACCACTGCGACCACTCCGTCACTTTCATCAACTCACCGAGCCACATAGACTTCTGCTGCGAAGTCTCCACCGCCGCGACTCGGACTCCAGGACTCAGACGAGAGAGAGATCGGTGAGTGAAACAGGCTCCGGTCTACGTATCGGAGGGATGAGAGAGAGAGAGAGAGAGTGTGTGTGTGTGTGTGTGTTTTGGTTTCATAGAGAGAGAATGGGAGAGTCTGGAGAGAGACACAAAGAGGAGAGAGAGATCGAAGGGAGGAGAGATAAAGAGTACTGGTAGCTGTAGTTATTTAATTAGAAAGTGGGTAGAATAGTCATTTCAATTTAAATTGAGTTAGTGGGAATAAAAATTTATTGCTGAGGTAAGTGGGATAACTTTGGCTCATTTTAGGGCTTTTGTTCAAATACCCTAAATAATAGTGTATTTCATGGTTTTTTAGGAATATTTTAGGTAATTTGAGTTGTGTATTTAGTAAAATATTTGAATGAGAAATTAAATGGTAGGTGATCACATAAAATAAAATCACATCAGTTAGGTGAAAAATTACTACCACTAGTTGTTCGCTACACAACAGAATTGAAGCACAACTAGGGCACTTGGCTCAGATTCCCCGGCAGATGTCTATACAATACGATAAAAACCTTGGGAATTCAGATTTCAATATCATATCTTTGTATTCAATTAGAACTCCAGGTCCTCTGACCAATAATACAGATCTTGTATTATATTAGGATCCAACAACCAAGCCAAATTATAATCAATTCCCGATTTCCATCCCCATCCAAAAATACAAAGGAAGATCCAACCCAAATGAAATTCGGCCAGTATTGCCAAAAGATATTTTCTAATATTTATGCGACCAGAACACCTAATAGCACGGCCGGAAGCGGAACAACGTCCATAATGGAAAAATGAAAAATCCATTATTCAATCCAAGATACGCCATTGTAGCTTACGAGGGACCTATGGCATATCGGAGATGGTGTCACCAGAATTACACTAGTCGATCTCCGAAAACGGCCAAACGAATATGGAGCTAGAGAAAGGAGCCGAGGCGGCTAATCCCGATCTCCTCATTCAACTATAATTTACAGTCCACAGCATTTTGTGCTGTGACTTCTGGAAGTGGAGTAAAGATGAAGTCGGATATTAGGGTTGGATTGAATTTGATTTTGTATTGGATTTAAAGTCCAACATTGAATAATTGAGGGCAAGAAACAAAAACAAAGTAAATAACACAAACTTTGCAAACGAAGGTATACTTCATTTCTCAAACACCAATTTTTCTTCAGGACTGAGTACATGAAAAGTAACATAGAGTGACCATTTTCATAGATCAAAATTAGAGAACAGAACCAAACCGAACCAAGAGAACAAACAGGCAATCACCACCATAACCAACGAGATCCAGACCCCACTAACCCTAAACATAACGCAGAGAACAACTAATCCAGTCCCAGAGCAACTAACAAACCCTAACAGATCTAACTCCTCCAGCTACCGCCATCAGATCCACGGTCCCGGCCACCACCTCCGTAGCCACCTCCACCACCGCTTCCATAGCTTCCACCTCCACGGCTGTATCCACCGCCTCCACCCTCGCGACGGCCACCACCGCCATAACCTCCACCGCCACTTCCGTAGCCACCGCCTCCACCTTCACGACGGCCACCGTAACCGCCACCACCACCGTAGCCACCGCCTCCCCGGCTGCCACCGTATCCACCACCGCCGCCTCCGCCACCGCTTCCGCGGGACTGAGCCTCGTTGACGGTGATGTTACGGCCGTCAAGGTCCTGGCCGTTCATGCCTTCGATCGCGTCCCTCATGGCCTTCTCGTTGCTGAAGGTGACGAATCCGAATCCCCTTGACCTTCCGGTCTCGCGGTCGTTGATGATCTGAAAACAAACGGACCAAAATCGAATCAGATCTGAGCATAAACACATATCAGAATAACAAAAGGAGATCAACAACAAAAAAAGAAATAATAAAAGGAACCGATCAATCTTCAATCTAGCAAGATGAAGATGAACGTACCCGATTTTGAGATAGTAAAACACAAGAATCATAGTGACATATAGTAACAGAGAGAGTAGTATCATAGATCAAGTAACATAGAAACACAGATCACAGAGATGAGAGAACAGATCCGATCCATCCCGATCTCTCTGCGACAAACGGACCTTCGATTCGATGATCTCGCCAAAAGGAGCAAAGGCCCTTTCGAGGGCCTCGTTGTCGGTGGCCCAGGCGAGCCCTCCGACGAAGCAACGGAACTCGATCTCGGCAGAGGCCATTGCGAGAAAAACGAAAACCCTAGAGAAAGAATAAAGACTCAAACTTTGAGGAAGGGAGTGAGAAACTGAGAGAGCACGAAGGACTGGGATCCCCAAACCCTGCTTATATAGGGGGCTGAGCCATCACCCCGCTCAACTAGGGTTAGTTTGGGCCCTTTTGCGCTGTGAGCTAACCAGGGTTTAAAATATCCGATGGGCCTTCGTTTTGGTTTAGGGTTTTGATGACACGTCAGCAAGCTTGCGTTGTGGCGACGAGTTTCGGTGCGGTGCTGATTGAACTCTGGTTAAAGTTGTGGGGGAGAGAGAGAGAGAGAGAGGGAAAAAAAGGAAATGAGTGGGATGGGGGGTAGGTGGGGCCCAATGATCACGTGATTGTGCTTGGGATATTTAGAACCTCGAAAATATCTAAGAGAGGGAAAGACGGTTTTGCCCAGGATGGTTTCAGAGAATTCCCTGCGTGGCCCTCACGGGGAGGTTGATTTGTTTATAGTGGGATAACAGGGAAACGATATTTTGAAGGATGGTGACATTATTGTACGACTAGAAAGTTTAAAGATATTCGGTGATAGGTTTCTAATGGTCGCCACGTGGCCTAGTAAACAAGCAGAGGTAGGATGGGACTCATGGTAATCATGGAACGAATTTCATTTTCTTTTCTTCTTTGTTTTTTTTATAAATCAATAGTCATGAAAATCCACTGAAAATTGTAGAAAATTAAACTTTTTTTTCTTTGTTAAACTTCACAGAAATGAGAAAACACGATGCATGAAGAATCAACGAGAAAATGAAGCTTGATGGGAAACACAAGTATTCTAATTTTTTTTTAATTATAGAAATAAAACAAGAAAACAGACTACAGAGATAAATCTCTAAGCATTCTTCTCCACCTAGTTGATCCAAATGGAGCGCATGAGACACAGAAAGTAGGGGTGGGCTCGCGAAACCGATAACCGAAAAAAACCGAGCCGAAACCCGAACCGGAGTCGAAAAAAAAAAAAAACCGAACTAAACAGATTTTGGTCGGTTCAATTTTCGGTTTCGGTCCTCCAAGACCGAACCGAACCGAGAACCGAATTCAAGGAAACGACGTCGTTTTATGCTAGTGTCTCCAACCCTAATTTATCTTTGCAAGTTCGATGCCCCGACATTTCCCTTCCCTCTAATCCTTTCCTGAGTTTCTGTCTCTCTCGTCCTCTCGAGCCCTAAGCAATTCAACATTCGGCGCTTCGTGAAGACGTGAATCATCATCAAAATCATCACATCGGTGCCTCGCCGGAGGTCCGCCCATTAACCACCAGCCCAAATATTATTCGATCTAGGTAAAGTTTACATCGACCTCATCAAGCTTTTGGAACATCTTCAGTCCCTAATTTGGTTTTCTCCTTCTTTCTCCTTCAGCAAAACCTCTTAGGCTCCTCCAATCGAAGTCATCAAGAGGCAAAGCTTCATGGGTTTTTGAATTCCATATTAGTACTTCAATAGTTCGAAATTGGGTAATCTGTTTTGAGTGTTTTCCGATTGAAAGGTAACTAATGAGTTGATAAGGTTTACTGATTTGTTCTTTTCTTTAAGAGATTTCATTATTTAGCTTTTATTTTGGCTAATTTTTTATTTTTATGTCTAATATGCATATGTAGAAAATGAAGGGGCAATCTAAATCAACTGGTACTACTTCTGGTGTTGATCTGAAGATTAAATTAACTTCATCATCACAGGTAGCATTTTTGTTTAACTTTAGTTTTATTGCTTTTGGATTTTCTGGAATTTGGATATTTGGATGTGTAGACTTGTTGCTCCACTTGCTTGGTGGTTTACTGCATCTGTTTTGTTGTTGTTTTGCTATTTTGCTAGTTTGTTGGTTGCACATATTAGAAATTTTCATTTGTTACTTTCTGGTGTCATTGACTCATTGTAGTTTGTAGTGACATGTTTGCTGGTTTGTGAATTAGAGAAGGCGACTTTGAACAATCATTCTTTTGTGGTTAATCTTGCAGCTGTTTCTTTTTTCTAAAACTGTGTTGCTGAAACTGTTATGCTGCTGTTCTGTTTCTATTTTGCTGGGGCATTTTTGCTGAAATTGTTTTGCTGTAAATTCTATTTTGCAGATCAACACTAGTATTAGTGAATTTGTAACACCCGTACCGATTCACGAAGGAAGTTCTGCTGCAACTCCGGAAGTAGAAGGAAGTCAACCAATAATGCTTGAAGATGATGAAAGTGAAGAAAGCATTCTTGAGGCTTTGAAACGGAAAGAAATGTCAGATATTTGGGGTCATTATATTAGGAAAATGAAGGAGGGTAGAGTTAAGAGTGAATGCAAATATTGCGGAAAATACTTTTTTGCTGATCCTAGGAAGAATGGTACTACCAGCCTTATAAATCATGTGGAAAAGTGTCCAAAGTATCCTCCTAGTATTGAGATGTTGAAAGCTAACAGGCAAAAGATTTTGTCTTTTAAAAAACCAACTAGTGAGGTGTGTAGTGTAGAATGCACTCAACAAGAGCTTAATTTGTTATGTGTGGAGTACATCATTCTAGATGAGTTACCATTTTATCATGTGGAGGGAGAAGGTTTTAGGCATTTTATGGGTAAAACTCTTCCTTTTTGGAGAATTCCTTCTCGTAAGACAATAGCAAAGGATGTGCTTAATCTTTATTTGGGGGAAAAGAAAAAATTGATGGATCAATTGAGTAGATATAGGTTGTGTCTTACAACTGATACATGGACTTCTATTCAAAACATTAATTACATGGTTCTCACTGCATATTTTATTGATGATGATTGGGTGTTGCATAAGAGAATTCTTAATTTTTTAGTGATCCCAAATCATAAGGGAAAGTCTATAGCTAAGGTTTTGGAGGATTGTTTGTTGGAGTGGGGTATAGAGAAGATTCTCATAATTACAGTAGTTAATGCTTCATCAAATGATGTTGCATTGAGGGAGTTGATT
The DNA here is from genome assembly GCA_024704745.1 of Rosa lucieae. Classification (NCBI taxonomy): domain Eukaryota; kingdom Viridiplantae; phylum Streptophyta; class Magnoliopsida; order Rosales; family Rosaceae; genus Rosa; species Rosa lucieae. The sequence goes on from JANPXK010000964.1 coordinate 44,098, forward strand.
AGGAAGATAGGTGATTGGCGGGTCCCTAATGCACTTTTGCATGGAGGGAAGCATTTGCATGTTAGGTGTGTAGCCCATATTTTAAACTTGATTGTGAATAATGGGTTCGGTGTAATGAGGATGACAATTGAGGCAATTCATAATACAGTGAGGTATGTTAGGTCCTCCCCATAAAGACTTGATTTTTTCAAAGAGTGTGTTGAAGGGGTGAAGTATAGTGCAAAGGGCTTGTGATTTTAGATGTCCCTACTAGGTGGAATTCCACATTCTTGATGTTGGAAGGAGCTTTGAAACTTCAAAAAGCCTTTGATAGGATGACAGAAGATGATGCCTTTAATTTTTGGGCATGGCTTCAAGGTGACACAAATGACAAGCCAAAAGAAGGGCCACCGACAAGTGTTGATTGAGAGTATAGGGAGCAGTTTGCTTATTTCTTAAGGCCATTTTATGAAGTCACTTTAAAAGTGTGTTGTTCTAATTCTCCTACTATTCATAACACTTTTGGTGATTTACTTCATATTTATGGTGTCTTGCAAGAACAATCTAACCCGATATTATTGGAGACTATATCACCTATGCAAGCCAAGTATAACAAGTATTGGGGTAGTTTTGAAAAGTTGAATCCCTATGTGTTCATTGGTATTGTTCTTGATCCACGTCATAAGCTTGAAAAAGTTGCTGATTATTTTGAGATTATTGATGGGGACATGGATGAAAAGGTGGAAGCAAATACAAAGAAAGTGAAAGATCTCTTGTATGAGCTTTACAAGGTGTATGAAGAAGAGGGAAGGGGAAGTGGTGTTAGAGAGGTTATTGACACTCAAACATCAAGTGAGGGGGTATCTTCTTCAAGTAAGGGTTGTACCTTATTAGAAAGGAGGTTGAAAGAGAAAGAGCAAAGGAGAAGAGCAAAGAAAGCCGAGATCATCAATAATGATGTGGATAGATATCTTGGAGATCCTATTGAAGGTGGTGGTGAAGACTTTGACTTATTGAGTTGGTGGATGGTGAATGGAGTTTGTAAATATCTCATATTGGCCCGCGTTACTAAAGAGATTCTAGCTATTCCAGTGTCGACCATAGCTTCGGAATCTTCCTTTAGCACGAGTGGGAGGATTATTGATCCATATCGTAGCTCCAGTCCTAGAATTGTGGAGGCCTTGATATGTACACAAAATTGGCTTAGGAGTGAAAATGTGTATTTACATCATGTCCTATGACAGGACCCGCCCCGGATTTCACCCTGAAATCCGAAGAGGCCCTGCGGGGCCCACTTTAGAAGAAATTCTACCAAAAAATTGACAGAACTTCCCCTAAAAATGGACAACCCAAAACCTGTAGAAAAACATCCACACTTCTAAATCATCCATCCTTATTCTCCTGGAGCCACCCTGCTCCCTATAACACAACATCTCACATCTCTCATTTCATAAACAATTCTGAATTTAAGAATATTAATTCATAGGTTATCAGAGCAATCTAATGTACTGCGTACAAGAGAAAGAAACAAGATGAACGACCAATACTTTTATAATGCGGAAGCTATGACAGCTATGCCTCAACCCCAAGTATGCTCGACCTCAAGCTAAACTGGCCTGCAAACTGGACATTTAAAACCGAAGGGCCCAGGGGAAAACATTGTGAGTGGAGTGGACGAAAATAAGTAATTTCAAATGAATAAGTAAAACTTAATGCTTTCCCAAGTTATTCCTCTAAAACCTCGCATGCAGTAACAATCTTGAAAACACTCTTAATCAACCTCTTTACTGAAATCCCAATTACGTAACAAGAACATCTTGAAACCTCTTAAAATCGCATCTTCAATCCTTATAAAAACATCCTTTCATGAGGCTCGTTTGATGACTAGAAAGGACTGCTTCTAGTCAATCTCATGCCATCTAGGAGGGACTGCCACCCAGATGACGCATCGGAAGGGACTGCCAACCGGGATAGGAGGCGGTGGATAGATGGGACTGCCAACTAGCCACATGTAGTAGACGGGACTGCCGACTAACCACAGGTAGTAGAGACGGGACTGCCGACTAGCTACCTCATGTCATCTGGAAGGGACTGCCAACCAGGTGACGCATCGGATGGGACTGCCAACCGAGCTGTAGTCTGGAAGGGACTGCCAACCAGACTATTACCTAGAAGGGACTGCCAACTAGGTAAGATACGCATGCGCCAAAACTGGCCTCCTTAATAAAACTGAATAGCCTCCTCAAGAACTGAACATAACCTCTTTCAATCACTTGCTTTCGGAAAGAAACTCGATATGACCTCAATAAATCAATAATAATTCACCGAAGCATAACTCAGTAATAACTCACTAACTCAATCCTCGATATCTCAATAATCCTCGAAAGCATAATCACATACTCTATAATTCAAATAATTGCTTTCGGAAAGAAAGCTCCATCTAACCCAAGTCTGATAAGTGCGGAATTCAAAACCCAATAAATCTCGATAAATCAATCACGCTCAAATATTTGCTAAATCCCTCGCACTCGTATACTTCATAAAAACTGATATTCGAAAACAATAATTCTCATAATATTTTTCCGAATCATCACGTCTCCCGAAAATCATTTCCCAACTCAATAACTCATGAATGACTATCTCAAAAATCTACTAAAAGCCCTCGGGAAGGAATTTCAATACTAATCTCGTAATCCATAAAGAAATCTCGATAAACTAAATCTCAAATATTCAAAACATAATTAAATCTCAATTGGAAGAAAATAATAATACTGCATGCGGAATTAATTTAAAAACAAATGTCCACTCACAGTACTATTTAGGCGACCATGTTACGAGTTCCTTCGTCGAGCAATAGCTCGGTACATCGCCCTGTACACAATTATATTCGTGAATAGTTATTCGACAAATTAATACGATTCCTAAAATCAATTCCTCATAATTACATCTCCACTTCTCCTCGGAAGCAACCCAAATTATACCACTAATACCATTTCGTTAATTTAAAGGTTCCAAGGCAGAACCGAGAGATATCCGACGGCCGGATTCTCGTAATTCGATAATCGAAACCCTAAACTTCAAAAATTCATAATTAAATCCAAGCTTCTCCAAAATTCACCAAATTTCATATACAAGCTCTATGATAATTATAGAATTTAACTAGCTAAAAATTGAAATTTATAAACTACCCTAGCCGCCGCTACCCGCCGCCCCCACAGTGGCGGCGCCGCCGCCCCATCTCCGATGGCCACCAAAATTTGGCAGTAGCACCTTCTCAACACACTGATTCAACTTCTCAACTACAAACATTCCCAAATAACAATTAAAAACGGCCAAAATCGATCAATGAACAAAAACCCAGAAATCCTCAAGAACCCTAGAATTTCAATTCGGCGATTCGGCATCTACACCTAAATCGTGATACAAGGCCATAGGGGAAATGATCAGTGATGAAAACCGAACCTTCGATGGCGAAATGGGGACCGGAGGTGGCCGGAATCGCCGGAAATCGATGAAACCTCCGTTCGGCTACAGTGACCGTCCTCTTCTTCATTGCTGCATGCACCTTCCACAGTTCATAATAGGCTACCAAACGAACCCAGAAATCAAGAGAATGAAGAGAGCTTTCCAACGACACCTTACACGTCAAAAAATCCGTCGCCGGATGGAGGAGATATGGCCGGAAGAAGGTGACGAGGTCGGAGAGGAAGAGAGAATCGGGGAGAGAGAAAGGAGAGGGCTCGGTAAGTTTCCGAAAATGGAAACTTACCACAGTAACTCGTCCTATTTATAGAAACTTACCATGAACAGTAACTTTACCATTTCGCTTATAATTTTTGCATACGAACTCCGATTTTTACGCACGCGCTCGGTTTAAACGTCCTCTACAACTTTCATGAAGGAAATTTTCTCAAATTTTGACCCGAAAAAAAGTCAACTTTTAGGGCCCCCTAAAAGCATTGAAACGACAGTAAAAGTGAAAGTAAAAGTTGTTTTACCGTCCAAATGACTAGTAAACTGGTGAATTCGGGTTCGGGACGTCACATCCTACCATTGAGGAGATGGGAGTTATGTGAAGAAGCGGAAATAGGTAATTGTTTCTATTTTCTTATTTAATGTTTTTTGGATTAATGAAGTTGCAATTTTTATGTTATATATGGTTGTATGTATTTCAATGTCTAATGTCTTTCTTTTTTATTTCTCTTATGCCAATGTAGAATTGCTTAGATGCCATGTGGAGCTGTAGTGGGGAGTAGTCGGAGTGGTATGTTTACCTCCAAGTCGAACACTCATCTTTCCGAGCTTGAGATCATGTCTTCCTTCAATGTTGATGTTTGTTCATTCTCTTTGTGATATTTAATCTTTTAGTGAACTTAAACTTTTTCAATTTGTGAGGTTAGTGTTGATGACTTGATGGACATTATAAACTTTGGACTCTTTTTTTACCATTTCATATGTTGATGGACTATATTGTTGATGAACTTTATAAATTTTGGACTAAATTTATTATTTTGAAGTTTGAATTGTGAACTATGGAATATGGATATGGACTATGGAGTATAGATTATTGCCTATTGAATGTATAGGTTCGAAGAAACAAAAAACTTCCCTGTCACGCCCCTGATTTTACACACATGAAAATCGATATATAATCCCATAATTACATATGCGTGAAAGCTCAGCCATCAATACAAAATACCTGAAAACTTTTTCCCTTTTAACCCAAGTACATATTGATGCCCTGAACCCACTATCTCAATCCATAGAGTCATATATTACATAAGCTTACGAATTAAATTGTCAACAACAAAATAAAACGTAAATGCTACTCAGAGTTAACTATACAACGGAAATCCTTATCGACGGTAAAGTTACAAAAATGGCTTCCTACCGTAAAGCTGCAAAGGCGCTACCTCAGCTTCAGTCCCGATTATCCTAACCTGCAGGATTAGCCCCTACACCGTTTGAATAGTGTACCGGGTTGCCACATAACAAACCCGGTAAGCTTTTGCAAGCCTATATGAGTAACTCAAAACACACATGCACAACTCACGCCAAAACAAGGAAAACAACTCACGCTTTGATTCCTTAAAACACGAAATAAAGGAGAATAACTCACACTTTAATTTCCTTCCAAATCAAAATAAAAGAAAGCAACTCACACCTTGTTTCCTTTTAAAACGAAACATAGAAAACAACTCACACTTGAATTCTATCAATAAAACATCGAAAGCAACTCACTCCTTGATTTCTATCAGTAAAACATAGAAAACAACTCACACCTTGTTTCCTATCAAATGTACCATAATCGTACCATAGAAAGCAACTCACACCTTGATTTCTATCAAAACGTTAATAAGGAAAACAACTCACACCTTGCCCCCTTAAAAACCATAAATAAGGAAGCAACTCACATCTTGTTCCCTAAAAATACGTAATGTCATGAGTTGTCAATAACCAATTCCCGTTACCCCATGAATTACCTATATGGCAGACAGATTAGAGCTCTAACTGAAAACGTAACCACTTGTCCGGCCAAAGACGTGATTACCTGATATTCTGCCCAAGGTCATAGACCTTCAGTCCTCGGGCCGCACTGTCCCTTGGAGCAAAACATTAAAGGAGTCACATTGGACCCAAAATGTTACACAAATCGCAATGCTTTTGAAAACAATCGAAATCAACATTTCCATAATCATTGTTTTCCGAAAGCCATAACACAAAACAATAAAAAGCATCAATTCATGCATATTGTTTTCATACCCAAATCTCAACGTTTTTCTCAAATCTCAACGCTTTTCAAAACAAATCGAAATCAATCATTTCCATAATCATTTGTTTTCTAAAAGCCACACCCCAAAACAATAAAAAGCATCATTTCATGCATATTGTTTTCATAAATCCACAAACCACCAAAACATATATATTTCACGTAAATATATATCTATATGTAGTCATCCGCTCAGGAATGCCTACTAATACCAACTATAGTTTGCAGTAGGGGTCGTCCACGGGCCGGGCCTTGCTATATTTTTAAATAATTGCGGGCCGAGCCGGGCCGGGCTTTATTAAAAATCAAATGATCCAAGCCCGTCCATTTAAAAAGGGCCTTGCGGGCTTTTTCGGGCCGGGCCGGGCTTGGCCTTGCGGGCTTTTTTGGGCCGGGCCTTGTGGGCTTTATTTATAAATAAATATTTAAAGACACAAGTATTTTTTTTTTTTAATCAAGCTTTGGAAATTCAATGGATAATGATCAAATACAACCAAAGATAACAGATATATATAACTATATTGTACCAAAAAAAATATATTTATATATAGATACTAATTTATTGATAAATAAATTTTTAAAGACACTAATTTTTTATAAACTATATATTTATACATCATACACTCCAAAGAGCTACTATAGCAATTCAAAGAAAATGAGAAACCGACCGTTGGATGAGTTTATTACAATAAATTATCAGTGTGGTAAAAAATTTAGCCAATTTCACCATATTTTCGAATCCGATCGGATTGGTCAACCGTAGTCACTTTTATGTTTTATTGGTTGACCGATGGCGTGGCAACCGCGAAACGTGCTTTTTTTCACATCACGTTTGTATATATTCCATCAATGGATGTGCGTGGACATAAGATAAAAAAAATTAATTTTAATTACAAACACATTGGTCTATACTAATTTTATTCCTAAAGTTGTATGACTTATACATTGCATTTAAATTGTTTAGGTTCATTCTAAAGCAACCATGAAGTAGAAAATGAATTCGGAGAGAAACCAACCGCCTGATGGAGAGATTGTAATGTTTATGGTGGTGTTGTAGAAAATCCAGCCAATTTGGTTCTCGTTTCGAATTCGATCAACTAGGTCAAACGTAGTTACTCTTATAAACCTTATTTATATATTATACACTCCAAAGAGCAACCCCTATCAATTCAAAGAAAATGGAAAAGCCGACTGTTGGATGAGTTTATTACAATAAATTATGAGTGTGGTAAAAAATTTAGCCAATTTTCACCATATTTTCGAATCCGATCGCTTATATGTTTTATTGGTTGACCGATGCCGTGACAACCGCGAAACGTGCTTATTTTTTCACATCATGTTTGTATATATTCCATCAATGGATGTGCGTGGACATAAGATAAAAAAAATTAATTTTAATTACAAACACATTGGTCTATACCAATTTTATTCCTAAAGTTGTATGACTTATACATTGCATTTAAATTGTTTAGGTTTTTCTAAAGCAACCATGAAGTAGAAAATGAATTCGGAGAAACCAACCGCTCGATGGAGAGATTGTAATGTTTTATGGTGGTTGTAGAAAATCCAGCCAATTTGGTTCTCGTTTCGAATTCTATCAACTAGGTCAAACGTAGTTACTCTTATAAACCTATATGTATATATAATACACTCCAAAGAGCAACCCCTATCAATTCAAAGAAAATGGAAAAACCGACCGTTGGATGAGTTTATTACAATAAATTATGAGTGTGGTAAAAAATTTAGCCAATTTCACCATATTTTCGAATCCGATCGGATTGGTCAACCGATATGTAGAATATATATATATATATATATATATATATATACAGATCCTATCCAGAGCGAGGCATCGCTTTGAAATTTCAGAGCGAGGTTAGGGTTTAGGGTCACTTTTCGGTCGCATATCCACATCTCAACCGTTCAGTTTCTAGATACTAATGTATAGATCATCTCTACAAAATTCAGCAAATTGATGGTCGTTAAGGCATTGATAACTGCCTTAAAGCTAGTACGGTTCAGGTTGGACAGATTCAGTTCGTCCATTGGTTTAAGAGAGTTAGATACCTTAAAGACCATCAATTTGGCTGAAATTTTGTAGAGATGATCTATACATTAGTATCTAAAAACTGAACGGTTGAGATGTGGATATGCGACCGAAAAGTGACCCTAAACCCTAACCTCGCTCTGAAATTTCAAAGTGATGCCTCGCTCTGGATAGGATCTGTATATATATATATGCACATTAGCACATATTTTATATAGAAGTATAAGAACTTCCACACACACACACACACACATATTGATATAGATATATAGATATATATATATAAACACACCCACACACGCACATATATATAGAAACACACACACAAATATATAGATATCTATATGTGTGTGGTGTATTTATAACACACACACACACACACACACACATAACACACACACACACACACACACACACACATATATATAAGCTATATCTATAATATATAGATATAGATATATATAACACACACATATACACACCACAAATATATCTATATGTGTGTGTGTGTATATTTTATAAACACACACACACACACATATATAATATATATATAACACACACATATATATAAACACACACACAAATATATATCTATATGTGTCTATATATATATATTTATAAACACACACACATATCTACATATATATATATAAACACACACACACACACACATATATATAATATTTTACGGGCTTTTACGGGCCGGGCCGGGTTTTTGCGGGCCGGCCCACTACCCACCGTGGCGGGCTTTTTAACGGGCCGGGCCGGGCTTTTAGCCCTCAGGGCCGGCGGGCCTCCATCGGCCCACTTGATCCGCGGGCTTTTTGATGAGGCCTAGTTTGCAGTTAATAAATAACTCTAAAAACAATAAGGGTATTCCCGTTCGTGAATGAACTTCGTGAGATTACTCACCTCAAAACTCCCGCTGCGTCTTCCATACAGAACGAGGCAGCCAATCCACAAAATAGCCGTCCAAGGAATACTACATCACATACCTAAGGAATTTCAGCTCTGATTCAGTCAATAAAACACAAGGAATAACGTTCGAAACCCTAAATCGAACCAAAATTCCCAAAGTGACGCCAAATGTGGCGAAACCACATCCGAGACCACCCAATGTCTCCAGAATACTTATACAATCGATATGTCAAAATCATAAGTCGATCGGACGCTCAAATCCTCACGGATCGAATCATCGAACGGTCAGAAACCGTAAAAATCATAACATATTCATTCGATCTCCAAAATTTATGTATTATATATCAAAACGCTCGTATCGATGAGTAGAAGATATATAATAGCAGAAACTATCCTTTACATGGCCGGAACGCCGTGCAACAACCACAACCACCACCGGCCAAAACTCAAAACCACAACAATCAAGCCATCCAAAAGTGTTCATCATGAAGAGTAGAGCAACTTTCATACTTGGCGCTAAGTCTGGTTCGCCCTAGATCATCCTAGATCAAGCTTACAAGATCGACCAATCGCTGCCGTCTGATCAAGCTCCAGAGCCACTATGTACCGCTGATCTTCAACCCTTGATCTTCCACTCCACACCCAAAATCGTCGTTCAAGGTGGGTATGAGGATGATCAGAAGAAGCAGGAGATTCCGAAACTGAGAACGATCACTACACCACAAAGTGAATCAGACAATAGTCAAATAACTGTTGTCTGAATGAAAAAAGTGCCATTGTCTAGTAGCCTGTCATCTGATGGGCCTCAATCAGACAACAGTTAAAAACTATTGTCTGATATTCACTCAGACTACGTGTATAGATGAATATATGTCGTCTGAATTTTCCAAATGGCTGATAATATGGTTAATCTGTTGTAGAGTATGATTTCAGACAACAGTTTATTAATAGGCTGTTGTCTGAAAGAACTTCAGTACAACAATGATTTCAGCAATGTGTTATGTGTGATGATATCCAACAACCCTTCCTTAACTGACTGATGTATGAAGTATATGAGAGAAAACAACTTTAAGAAAGATGTGTTGTCTGATATGAATCTTAAACAAGAGTACATTTTGTCATCGTTGTGTCGAGTGTAATTAAGACATCAGTGGTTTTAGAAATCTATTGTCCCAAACATTTATCCTACTAGTAGGTTTCACTTCTTTCAGTTGTCTGAATTGCATGGCAAACAACAATGTGTTGTTTGAATATATTGTCTGAAATATGCTCAGACTACACATACAATTTTCTTTTGTTATGTTATCAGAATCTCACTCAACAATTTGTTCAGTATATGTGTTGCCTGAATGTAGTAGGGACGAGATTTACAATCTGTTTCTATTGTTGCAAGTAGTTCTAGACAATGGCTACTTCATGAATGTGTTGTCTGAATAGATTTCAGACGATGTTTGTTTCTTTTTTATGTACCATTGCGTTGTCTGATAGCTATGGATACTACAATTACTTGTCTTATATGTGTTGTTTGAGTAAAATTAGCACAACTGATTTCTAAAAATAGACAAATATGAAAATTTTTGTACAAATCAGTTCCAACATCATTTAATAGCTGCTATGCCACATCATTCTCATACATTGCCATATCCAAAACATACCAAAAATTACAAATTCATGTCTAGACATCACAATCCAGCCATCCCAATCAAAAGTAGCCTCAATTTAGCAAGTAATGTATCTTGTAAAATCAAGGTTACCAAAATACTTCTCCAAACACATGGTACTGCTTACATATAAGTTTTAACTACAAACTTCGCCCACTCCGTTCTGACCTCATCAATATGCTGCTGAGTGTAAGCTGCTTTGCCTCTTCTCTCCCACTAAAACAAATGATTTTGCACTTAGTATCCAATAATGACAATATATCCACTAGAAAACATGCAAAATAACTATGAAACAATTTGAACAGATTCCAAAACTATAAACTGAACAAATTCCAAAACTGTAAACTGATCCACCACAAGTTGTTTCAAAATTACTATAAAATAATTCAGCAATAGGTGATACAACTAGCTATGCAACAATGCAGCAATATGTGATACAGTTAGCTATGCAACAATGCAGCTAGCTATTGCAACAATACAACAAAGCATGAGTCCATATTGTTAACATGCAGCAATACAGCTAGCTATGCAAATTCTGGAAAATTTTGCATGATACAGCTAGCTATTACAACCAAAATAAGTAATACCAATATAATACAATTTCGTAACATGTAGCAATGAGTAAAATAAGTATCTCAGCTAGAAGCAACCAAAATTTTAATAAGCGTAATCCACAATTTCAATAACCATAATTCAAGCAAGTTTTAGTTACCTTGCTGAAAAAGTCCAAGTTCTTATCCTCCACTATATCCTTCATATATATCATTATGAAATATCCACAGTCTTTGTCAGTCCATTGCTCCGGAATACCCTAAAAACATATGAAATTTTTTTTTTTTGAATAGTCAACTACTTAAAACTAACATTATAAAAAAAAAGGTTTCATATATCGTACCGCACAATTTTTCCAAGTAGTTGCTTTTCGGCTTTGATTTTTGACTTGAGCATTATGTATTTTGATGCCGCTTTAATATTAACAAAAAATTATGTTAAAGAACAGAATATATGCAACCAAAAACAGGATATTTAATAGTAACAACTTACTTGTCCACAATGTTCTTCCATTCTCCTGTAATGAGTCTCCTCTTCAATGGATCCATGAAGTAGACAGTGTCTTCGTCAGGCTTTATTATGGTCAACATTCAGTGACAACTTTAAAAGCAGAAAACAACAAAATTCATAGAGTTATATACCAATGGCAATATTCCAGCAGCTTATCAATTTAAAAATGCATTTATACAATATATCAAGATTACATACCCAGAGTTGTATGGCAACAAAAAAATCTGGCCACGCTTTGCGTTTTTCATCCTATTGGCTATTGCACGAGAGCGCTCAATTGGATTACCAGACCCAATGGCACCAATATCTGAAGTGTTCATAAATCCTACCATCTCCAGCATCTTTGATTTTTTCAACAGACCATAAAGGTAACTACAAATCAAATAATATATATATAACATTAACACCAATTATCTGGACATGTGTACTCTTAAATTCCAACTAAACCAAGTAAATTACCTCATATAGATGCATATGATGCTCCCTGATACTTCCTTCATGGTAACAAAGTTATTAATATCATTTTTAGCAACATGTTATAAACTAGAGAAAAATATGGAGATAGAAGAGAGAAACAAAGTATGGAGGAGGTAGAAGTGTCTATTTCATTCTCATTAGACCCCTTTATATAGGAATAATGTTTACATCATAAGGACATAACTAATGAGTATTTACAGTGGACAGCCACATATATATAATACTTATAACACTCCCCCTTGGATGTTCACCACTAAATGATATGGTGTTGGACGCGCTTAATGTTGCCTCGTCAAAAACCTTGCCAGGTAACAAAAAACCCAGTGGGACAAAAACAACCCTGGTCGAAGGAGAAAAAGAGTACAACGCGCATATGTCCTAGGTAGCATAATTTTGAATGCTCCCCCTGATGAGAATCTCTCCCTGATTGTTGCAAGCTTCAGTCATGTATGTAATAAAATACATGCACCATGTATATTAGATATGGTGTATCGATCACATAGGTGAGATCATGTGTGCTTTGCATAAAGGGGACTCATCATGAATTGCAATTCCTGCAAAAGTTAGGGCATTACCAATAAAACTATGATAATAAATCTTACCTCAAGCAGAACCAATTTCATATGCTCAAATTATAAATAAAAATATTAGCAAAGAATAACAACATAAAGGAACAACAATTGACACATTTACCTTTATACAATATTCCGAGCATTGAAATTTATGTATGGCATACTTAGCCATAAATATCAATTAGTGTAATTGATAATTCCATATAGGCTCAATATGAGCTCTAGATAAATTCATAACTTCGCGAGAGTTAGAATATGTTACAACATTATGAGTATGATTCGAATTCGATTTCTTAGTCTTGTCATAGTACTCATTGAGGCAATAAGTCACTTTGACCGTAATTGAATGAGTATGTATGAGCTTTAGACTTTTGATTCCATGAGTGAGCTTTAAGCTCATTCATTCATGGACTTGCCTTTGGCAATATGAATCGGTCAAGGATTTGATTAAGCAATATGCATGCTTATAATGACACATTTTGGGATTTTCTTTTAGTAATTTGCCTTTAAGATTTTCATAATAATCATGACAACCTGCTATAAGCCTCTCGTCAATATAATAGCTATATGTAACACTGTACTTATAGAAAATTTGTCGCTTAGAGAAGAATGATAAGTCCCATGTCTCTATAAAGAGACTTGTGTCATAGTGATTTTAATTCACTAGAATGAACACCCTCTTCTATTTTAGGGGTTATAAAGTCCAAATATTTCATCACGTTTCCAATAATCAAATTCATTGGAATTGCCTCTTTCCAATTTGGCCAATATTATAATTTGTTGACGTACACATCGAAACGTGGTATAGTATACAACCCCTGATGATTTTCAATAGCACTACTATAGATGAGATATTATCAAATTTCGATCTCACACATTCATATATGCATGCATTAGCTATAATAAGGTTTGTTGATATCAAGTACTCATTCATCTTTTAGGAATGTATTGTCTCTTTAGGACAAATTAATTAGAGAATGTGGATCTTTGTATAACCTCATGAAGAGTGTTATAGGGCTTGTATAATATTCCCTTAAAGGGAGATTAAAACATTGGACTTGGTGGATATATCTCACATAATGCACGCCGTTACAATAGTGTTTCCTCCCCCTAACGGCGGGAAGACCATCTAGTTTGACCATTCGCAAAATATGCGTGTAAAAAATTTGGATTGGAAATCCATTGGTGGGTGGCGAGCCCAAACCAATTTTTAGGTCAAAAACTTGTCTTTAATAAGTGTCACTTTCTCAATTTCTCATAATTGATTGAGACTTTTTCTGAAGATAATAATAAGACATGGTGGATAAATATCACATACCAATTCATATCGTTTTTCATAATATTTCTCCCCCTAATGACGGGAGAATTGTCTTATTAAAGTGACAACTCGTAGATATGCGATAAATTATAATATCCTCGTTAAGAAGATTTGCAATTATTGTTGTATTATACAACAATGTAAAGTATGCAGATAAGTCTACATGATATAAATAATGAGACACTAGTCACGCCAAAATAATTTTCATTTGGCTTAATGAAATTTTTAATTCATGATATAGTATACAGTAATATACTTATAGTTGATTAATATAACTTAATTTAGGTGAAAATTGCATCACCAAATATATGCAATATATTCCACATAGGTAGCATAATACGAGCTCGATCAGTTGGAGCCGGCCATCAATCAAGATCTGCAGCTCTTGAGATGATTATTACCTTAGCTTTTGGAAGCATCATTTGTGAAAAATTATCAACAATTGCAATGGATCATGTCCATAGTTGCATTATATGCATGCAAGACAACTATGTTTGTCATTATATTTATCATGAACATTCATGGTTCAAATTGAATTTATTAATGAACACGTGGTTCATATTATTGTTTGACACTGAAAAATGTCAAAATGATATACTCAAATTTGAGTCTAGGACAGTAGTCCATATGGGTATAAGCATATACTCCAATAATAATAGATTTAGGGGCCATAGTCCTCATACTCAAAACATTTGGTTTGAGTCTTCACAATTAGAAGCATGTTCTAAAAGTGGAGTGAACAGAGGTTCACATGTACTCATAAAGAGAAGGGACAAAGGTCCTAACATAATTGGAGATCAAGAAACAAGATGTTTCGATCTATTTGATTGTATAACAATCAGTGGAGGAATTTTAAGTCCTCATGTAATTGAAACGAGAAACATGAGTGAGAATTTTATATCAAATTATCAGATAAGATAATAAGAGGAAATTAAATTGAAGTTGTCAAACTCATGAAAATACATACCTCAATTTTGTTGAAAATATAATTGATATTGTTGATACCAATATGTGAGTACCATATGCCAAAAATAGAGGGGTACTCATTTAGAGTCAATAATTGAAATATGCATTAATATAACATTATAACAAAATAATCATAAATTTGTTGTAGTCTATTTGGTTAGGATATTTGGTTCGCATCCAAAAAGACCTGAGTTCAATTCCCAATGATGGAAAATAATTTTGTTATTTTTCGCAAACGACATAATCATATGAGGTAGATATAATCATAAGTAATAAATGTTCATTATGATCCCATAAAATAAATAACTGTGGTGAGTATCGAATAATGGTAATAGAATGATAATAAAATGAGTTATTAATAACAATAACTACAAGATAATGGCAATTAAAAATATTATCATGATAATTGTAACTCTTGCAACAAATTCTCATGACAAATTCGGTTATGAAAGAATTGTAATAAAGGTAATTTAAACATAATAAATATGATTAAACAGATAACGATAATGAAACATAATTATGTTTAATCGGTGCCAAAACATAGGCTTAAAATGACTAAACAAAATAAATAGAGACAAAAAAACCCTAAACATAGGCTTAAAATTTATCGGTGTCAAGAAAAACCGCCGATGATCATGTAATCAATATGTTTTCCATTGTCCACAAAGAAATCAGAGACTTTGAACTTGTTATCTTCACTGACAGATTCTCCACATAATATTAGTTGGGAGGTAATCAAATGTTTAGCGGAATTGAAAATCAATGACTGATTTAAAGTTCTGAAGGCGCAAAATGCGTCCATTCATATCGTGCTCTAGATATAACAATGATTTTCTGGTGAGCAAATCGATCAGCCAATGCTTGCCAAATCTCAAGTGGATCTTTCACCTTAAGGTAATCATCTTTTAGGATCTTATCAAGATGATAACGCAAGAAAATCATAGGTTTGGCGGGATCTTGCACAGATGACTTATTGTCAACTTTGATGGCATTTCCAAGGTTTTTAGCCATAAGGTGAATTTCAGCATCAAATAGTTCTTGCCAGAAATTTTAAGAGGATCATAGTCCAATTTTGTTAGATGCATCATCTTTCTACAAACAGAAAAGATGAGATATATTAGGATCCATAATAATTAGAACAATATGTTCTATGAAAAATTCATATACGAAACAAAGGTTTCGAAGAGTTCATAAATATGAACAATGGATCCCATAGGGAACACATGAGAAAAATATTCGTGTGATGTCTATAGAACCTATGGTTCTAAGACTACTCGGTTAGAGGACTCGAGTCTTGAGTAATGGAACATGTAGTTCTCATTGTCGTATATGAAATATAAATTTTCAACAATTATATGATATTAAAGATACATACAAATATATGCAAATGATCGCATAATGAAAATTGATATTCATCTAGGAGAGAAAGAAGAAAAACTCATAGATCATTAGCCTTGATCATAAGCAACTATGTTGCACCATAAGGCTTGCGGATCATCATGGAGTTCAAAGAAGAAGAAGAAGAAAAATAAGAGCAAATTCGTGCTGATAACGTGTTATAAACTAGAGAAAAATATGGAGATAGAAGAGAGAAACAAAGTATGGAGGAGGTAGAAGTGTCTATTTCATTCTCGTTAGACCCCTTTATATAGGAGTAATGTTTACATCATAAGGACATAACTAATGAGTATTTACAGTGGACAGCCACATATATATAATATTTATAACACAACAAAAGTTTTTGATGCACGTCCGAAAATCTTTTCATCAAATGTGCAGGTAATTGTCTTCCCACTTGTCAGTGCTCCTTTGGCCCATATGCATACTATTTTAAGGGATGCAGGAATCTGCGGTGCCAATGATGCCATGTCTAGATCTTCCTCATCATCATGTTCTTCTGCCCTTTTTCTCTTCTTGATAGATTTAGTCTTTGCTGCCATCTCCTTATGTAATGAAAAAAGACAAAATTTGTATAAGCATTCTCATTCTCTTCTAAGAGGTCAATATAGGGGAATTTAAATTAAGGGTATAAGTAGAATTTGTTACCTTATGTGCGGGAAAAATTATCAAGTCTTTAGGCCAGGCTACATAAGTCCCAATAGCATCACGAACAGTCATTATTTCATCTTTGATTGGAAATGGAAGCAAAGCTTCATCCACTAGAGAGCGTACAATTGACACACGCACGTTTCCCTCCCCCAACGGAACACCATGGATAAGCTGGTCGTTCCTCTCAGCATTGACTTCTATAATTGTTGCAATAGCTACAATATTATTAATTGAACCTGAAGCCAGCTGGCACTCTGTCCCAATTGTCTGTGCCTAAAAAATTATTACAAGGTCAATCTGAGGGCTAAGAGGATAAGAATATGTAGCAGATAAAGAGGCATCTAAGTGGGGCACTATAAGATAGTTGAATATATAACATGGCACCATAACACAATTCAATATAGCACACATTTACAATTACCTGAAATTCAGCCTGCTCGATTTCCAGATCAACCATGGCAGAATTTGAAACTTCCTACTTCTTAGTAGCATTCAAGTCCACATCATTAGTGGGATTCACATCTTTCAGAAGCTCCTTTTCTTGTTCTAACTCCAAGCATTTTCTAACAGTGCTATGAACAAGATTTTCATTTCCCTTGGCACCCTTCTCATGCAAATTTGAACAACTTCCTTGTCCAGAACCGACTTGCTCGTCAATGGTGGAAACTTTGGGGGAATCTTTTTCCACAACCTTCCCGTCAAACTTTGCTTCTAACCTCTTTAACCTCTCCTCCCAAATTGCTCGTTCTTCAGCCAAAATCTTCTCTCTCTCTTGTTCCATTATCTTTTGAACACTCAACCTAACGCTCTGTTCAACACTTTGTTTTCGACGTTTTGGGAGGTGAAAGTAGGCAGCTTTAGGCACATTTGCTCCTACTCCTCTTATTCTTCCAGAATGTTCAGGATTGCCTAATGCCAATGTCAACACATCATCTGTGCCACAAGTGCTTATCTCTCCCTCAACCTCTTTTTTCTTCAATTCAGCCTGAAAAAGTATAAGTGATTGGGGTGATATATCAGATGGTAGTGATGTTGTATCATTAAATTCATAATGCCTTTAACAAACCAAATATACTTACAATTTTTTTAGCTTTCTCCTCTACTGAAGGATCTTTAAACCCACCGTTCTTATCTTGACGTGCTTTTATCCACATTGTTGCACGATCAAGTTCAAATTCATCCATGGTTCCAGAATGCAAAATTGATTAAATCAATATCTAGGAGCAGATTACATTTAGATAGACAAATCAATATGCACAAACCTAGAAAAATAAAGTTGATTACCAGTTCTTCCTCCAATCCAGCGTATCCTTTACGTGACATCCTATGAGGATACTTGCTTAAAGCCCGTTTCCTTTTTTGTTTTTCATGTAGTTCCTACACAACAATGTCCAGTCAATTAAAGCTTAACTTCTAAACACTAAATGCAAAACTAAAACATTAACATAATAGTTGTTACTTAACTTACCATGAATGAGTCGGACAACCTATCCTTTACAAAAATCTCCCAATCAAGTTGATTAATAAAAAGATAGTCATCTGGACGAGGCTCGATAAGTTTAGGGTTATCCTTATATGGGAGAATGTAGCGAGTGGTCAAGTGGCTCTTAAATTCTCTCCATTTCTGGGATGCTGACGATAAAACCATTTTTTTATTTTCTGGACGCAACAAAAACGCCAACTGCAAACATGAAAATAGTGGAAAGCAAGATATAAGAACCTAAACATGAAAGCATATATGATATTCATCATTTCAGAGATAGCAAAAGAAGGAAAAAAAAAAAAACCGGTTTCCATACCCCAACGCCTTCCCAGATTTTGTTTTTGTCTTCCATGATATGAGCATTTTAATGCGACGTTTTAACTGCATTTCCCTACATTTTTCTGCGCCATTTCCTTGAAAAATCCCTGTTTGGGAAAGTTTCCATTATTTGATTGGGAAAGTTTCTTATTGTAGAAAGTTTCCATTTTTATAGTTTCCATTTCTCATTTCTGGCAAGTTTCCATTTTCAGTTTAGGAAAGTTTCTATTTTTCATTTTTAGTAAGTTTCTATTTTTCATTTTTAGAAAGTTTCTATTTTCAGTATAGTTTCTATTTTCAGGACCTCCTAGCTAAAAAGTGGAAATGAACTCACGAATGGAAAGAGGAGCTTGCGAACGTCAAGACGAGCGAATATGAGATGAAAAGGGCCACACAATTGAGCATAAATGAAGAAATAAGCTTTCCTAGTCCAACCAGGAAACCCTGCGAAATGGAGGAAGGCTTCCTAAGCAAGTTTCCAATGCAACCATGAAAAAGAAATGGAAAAATGAAGTGTCTAGACGTTGGAGGAAGAAAAGGCTTGAAGTTGAAGCAACGAGGCCCAAGAACTCCATGGAATTGAGTTGGATTTTCGGCAAAATGGATCAAGGCCCATGAAAGCCCATGAAATTAGGGTTTGTGACGCAAGAAGCAAACCCTAGGGATGCTTTGCTGTGAAAACCAAAAGGAGGAGAGAAAGTGACTTGAAAAATCAAGAAGAAAATAAAAGATTACGCAAGAGATTTTCTAGGGTGAAGTTTATAGAAAGAAAAAGCGTGGACATCAAGAAAAGCACCAAATGGCGTCTAGATTCATTCCTAGAAACCCTAAGTATATTTTGGCCGAAATAAGAGAAGAAAATCATAAATATATTCAAGGAATTTCGGCAAGAATATATTAGGGAATCTTCTTGGAGTTTTGTGATTGGTTGGATGACACACTAGGGCTTACTTGGCAATTTCTCATTGGTGGAAGGCATGTGGAATTATTAATTTAATTCCTTGAGAAATAAACAGAAAATATACGGCTTGGAGGCCAAGCATTGCCGTTCCCTATATATACCATGCACCCTAGACGTCTCAAAGATCTCCCCCATAATTCAGAAAATCAGTTTATACGCGAAAGCTCTCTCCATTCTCTAGGCATCTTTTGGCGTTTTCAAGCAAGGAAGGAAGAAGCAAGACCAAGCCGTGAGCATCTCCACCATTCCACCTTGAAGCCGTGCACTTTGAAGCTTGCTTTCAAGTTTCATTAGTTCATCATTCTAGTTCTTCACCACCATCTCCATTCACGGTGTAATTCAACCTTCTTTCTTGTAATCACTTTTGATTCTCCTTGTTTGATTTCGTTAAAGATTGTTCTAGTTAACATTGATGTTTGAACAAGGTTTATAATCTGAAATTTTATGATTGAATAAAGAATTTCGATTCTTATGTTGTGATTCCAAAGTTGCTTATGTGTGATTGTTCGATTGAATTTCCTTAATTGATATCTCTTATATATTAATCTTAATTGGTTCGAAACTTTTAGGATTTATGTATGAGTGGTGCTAGATTTAAGAACATGATTCAACTTTTTGTGTTATGAACTTAAATAAAAAGTAGTAAAGATTTTGGACAAAAATCGAATTCAATTGAAAAGGATTGCAATTAGATGAACTTATTCATACTAAGTTGTACACTTGAGTTAATAGCCTTTCTATGTGTTTCTTGCGTTGAATATGTATGATTGACTAGCTTTCTAGGGCTTGATTACATGTTTGATAGGATTAATCTTTGTGCTTTCACTTAGGTTAATTAGCGTTGAAAGTAAAATATGGGAAATCGTTTGCTTTCTAATGTTTCACATGATCAACTCCTTTCACATGACTTGCAAGAACAATGTAGGGTTAATTCGAATTCAATTGTAAAGTTGGTTTTGATGTTTGTTTCTTACATTTCATTCTTGTATTTGTGTTTTTGTTTATACTTAGTTTTATCCTTTCTTTTAATTTTCGAAAAAAAAAACCAAAAACCAAAAACCCCCTTAATTTCGTGAATAGTGTTTATATGTGTGAATATGATACTTTGTTTTTATTTTAATTGTTTAAATTGTCTTACATTGACAGGTGTACCCTCAATCCCCGGAATAGAACGATCCCTATTTGCTTATACTACTAATGATGTTTAAAGGGTTAAATTATATGCTTGCTTTGAGTGTATCATTCCATTAACACATCCTTCCATGTAGGTATCGAGATTGGAATCTTCTTGCGAGCTAACACCCCAATATATGACTACATTTCCTTACCAGCTTTCCCTATGGGTTGTCCTTTCTGGTTAAACTTAACTGTCATCCTCTTTCCAACAATTTTTCGTCTCACAATACAACACATTGTTACACAACCCCGTTTAAGCAACTTCAGTCCTGGCCTATTCATAGCCTTTGAACCCTTCAATCTACTTCATCGTTTCAATGATGCCTTTGTGAAAGCTTGCACCGAAGCCTTGGTTCTCCTTGTTGCTGCTGCGGATCGCTTGGTTCTAGTAGACTTTGTCATTCTCGATTGAATTTCCCTTATTTTTTTGGCCATTTCCAATGCTTGAGATGAAGGTTTTCGCATTGAAGGCGCCATTATCTGAAAACTGAAACCAAATACAGTTAGTTTTTCACTTATAATATTATAAATGTATCCTGATAATAATTAACAATAACAGTTCATAACATTTAAGGCTGCGAAAAGTAAATGGGAATTCAACTATTTTGCATTATAAAACCAACAGTCAAGAACACTTCAATACATATTTCAACGTGCATCAAAACTAGCTGCCTATACTACAAATGAAAATAGAAGAATCCATACATCCCCTAATTTAGAAATTTAGATAACTTTAGTTATCATTTATCAACCCATATCCCTTCATTCCGTTCTCGCATGTAAGAGTTCTGCTCATCACCGATTGTATTTTCATCTGTGTTGATGGGTGGCATTGTTGATATATAGGGCTGCTGCTCAACTTCTAGATTTCCAACCTCTTCTTCTTCAACATCTTCCATGTGAGCATAATCTCTATCAGGACATGTTATAACTACTGACTGTTCTCATCAATAGGATCCTCTACATACCATACTTGTTTCACATCCTTACCTAAAACAAAAGGATCATCCACATGACCTATCCTATTCAAGTTTACCAACGTAAACCCAAACTCATCTACTTTAATGCCCTTTGCATTTTCAACCCAATCGCACTTGAACACTGGAATTCTGAACTTTTGATAGTCCATCTCCCATATTGATGTTATTACTCCATAAAACTGCATGTCATCACTCTTAGGATTTTTGTCCTTTGCACTAGCTACTTGTAAAGCTTCAGCATGTAGAAAAACACCGCTGTTCTGCACTTTTCTAACATTGTCTAGGTCCTTAGTATTGAAACGAACCCCATTAACCATGTAACTAGAAAATGTTGGTACATCTGAATTTACTCCATCTGCAATCCACCTCAACGTTTCTGAGACACGATTATTAGGATCGCCCAATTCTTCGAGAACCTGTGAAATTTTATAAATAAATTAATGCACAACCACTTTGAAGTATTAATCACTAGTGTACATTTGAAATCAAAATTGGTACTTCTATCTACAACACTAACCCTCTCCTTTATCCACTTGGCAAAAGTTAGATTTTGCTTATCGGTCAGCTACTTTTCATTTTTTTGGAACCTAGGATACATATGCTTCAAAAGCTCCATATGTTCTCTACAAACACAAATATACTTATTAGTACTAAAATTTTGAAGTTAACACATAAATAAAAAATAAATAGTAGCTGAAATGTGTACAAATACTTACTGGAAGTATGGTCTTGCTTCTTCTGTATTCTGTAATACATTAAGGTGTGCTAGCTCCAACTCTCTTCCAAAGATAGATACAACATTAGCACCAGATAAGGGTTTGCTGCAGCTTTCACAAAATATGCCAACCGTTGGGATGCCCACTGTATCTTCACCAGAAAGTACACGATCTGAGCAAAATTCAAATGCTTCTTCAGCAATATAGGACTCAGCAATGCAACCCTCTGGATGGTTTCGATTTCTAACATAACCTTTTAGGGTTTTCATGTACCTTTCAAAAGGGTACATCCACCTAAAGAATACTGGTCCACAAAGCTCAACTTCTCTAACAAGATGAACTGTGAGATGAATCATGATATCAAAGAATGACGGTGGAAAGTATTTCTCAAGCTCACAAACTGTCACAACTAGATATTTTTGCATTTTCTTCAGCTCTCTAACATCTATGACTTTACTACATATAGCCTTGAAAAAGAGGCAAAATCGAATGATTGCAATGTGGACTGGTTTCTCCAAACTTGAACGTATAACAATAGGTAGTAGCTGCTGCATCACCATATGATAATCGTGTGATTTGAGACCAACCAGCCTTAGGTCATCCAAGGAAACAAGACTCCTTATATTTGAACAAGTGCCATAAGGACCCTTCATGTTGAAAAAAGACATGCACATTGCTCTCTTCTCTTCTAGAAGCAGATTTCAACTTGCCAAAGGCAGCTTATCCTTTTTTTTCCCAGGTTTTGGTCCCAAAGCAGTCCTGATACCCATGTCCATCATATCCAACCTAGCAGCGACCCCATCTTTTGATTTTCCAGGAATATTGAACAATGTACCTATAATACTATCACATACGTTTTTCTCAATATGCATGACATCAAGTTTATGTCGAATTGGAAGAAATTTCCAATATTCAAGCTCAAAGAATATAGATTTCTTCTTCCAACAAGGTCTGGTTTCATCTTCTAAACCCTTGTAAGTTGGAGGAGGGTATTTTTTACCGAATGGCCAATTCATACCCTCAACCCTTTTTAAGACTTCTTCTCCACTTAAAGGTTCAGGTGCTGTATCAAACTCTGGTAGGTTGTTGAACTGTTTAGTTTGCCTTCGATATGGATGATGGCTGGTAACCATCTCCGGAGAATAATATGGCTCATTTTCTGTCCATGAGATAACCGATGAGGTTTTGTGTTCTCACAACATATATGACAACCATTGTAACCCTTAGTAACACTGCCTGATAAGTTCCCATAAGCTGGGAAATCATTAATTGTCCAAAACAGGACATCTTTGAGTTTAAAGTATTCTCCCCTAAATGCATCATACACTCCATCTATCCCATCCCACAAAACTTTTAAATCATCAATTAAAGGCTGCAAGTACACATCAATGTCGTTTCCGGGTTGTTTGGGTCCAGAAATCAACAGTGTTAGCATCATGAACTTTCTTTTCATGCATAGCCATGGGGGGAGGTTATACGTGACAAGTATAACTGGCCAACAAGAATATTTGCTACTCAAAGAGCTGTAGGGATTAATGCTATCAGATGAGAGTGCGAGTCTAAGGTTCCTAGGCTCATTTCCAAATTCTGGCCATTTTTGGTCTACTAACTTCCATGTAGGGGCATCTGCCGGATGCCGCATAAACTCATCCTTCCACCTTTCATTCGCATGCCAAGTTAGGTTTTTGGAAGTTTTTGTCGATTGAAACATGCGCTTAAACTGTGGGATTAGGGGAAAGTACCACAATACCTTCCCCGGTACCCCTTGCTTCTCGACATTGTCTTTGCCTAATTTCCACCTTGACTCCCCACATGTAGGACAACTAATCAAATCAACATGCTCTCCTCTATACAAAATGCAGTCATTAGGACATGCATGTATCTTTTTATAGTCTATTCCCAATGAAACCAAAGTCTTTTTGGCCTCATAATGTGAACCTGGTATCTCGTTACCTTCAGGAAGAAACATTCCGATCATGATCAACATGTCAGAATAGCATGTATCACTCATTCCATGCTTTGCTTTAAGGTTATAGGTTTGTATAAGGGCATTTAACTTGGTGTGCTTGGTACAACCAGGGTACAAAGCTTTATCCCCATCCTCGACTAACTTCATAAAGTCATTCGAGTCTACTGAAAACTGCTCATCCTCCCCAGCATCGAAAAACTGCTCATCCTCACCAGCCCCATTTTCTCCCTGATCTCCTAACTCTATATTATCTGCTCCATCTCCCTCTTCTATCATATCTACAGTAGCTTCAGATAGCCCTTCATTGGCATTCATCATTGCCCTAGAGGGTTCTCCGTGCCAGACCCAATCTTTGTAACTCTCATCTATACCATTCCAATACAAATGATCCTTTATGACCCTAATTGAAAATGTCCCATCTGTGTTCCCACATTTAGCACAAGGACAGGATATATTTTCGACATCACTAGCATTCTCAAAAGCAAACTTAAGAAATTCCTCAACACCTAGCTCATACTTGTGTGATCTTCTATCAGCATGCATCCAAGACTTATCCATCTTAAAAGAAAAAAAAAATTGTGTTCAAAACAAGTCAAAAAGAAAAAACAAACAAACACAAAACAGAAGAAGCCAATTGAAATTAGATGTAACAACTAGTGACTAGGTTTCCATTCTCATAAATACCATGAGCATATCGAACAATACGTATTATCTCTTTCCTTTAGTATCCAGATGTAGACCATTGATAAACTTGGGATAACTAAGAAAAACAAACACCAACTATGCATCACATAAGTCACAACCATAAGCTATTATATTGTAAGGCATATATACGACATAAGGCACAGAGACAACTCAACAAACTACAAGGCATGAGGCATATTTATAAGTTCATATCAAATAAGAAAATTAGAGACATACTTTAGGATAGGAATCTTAATTCAGTCTAGCAACCCAGCTGACCTTCTTCAAGCCTCAGATCTTGCAGTATCAATCTTCCCTATCAAGAACAACAGATGAACACAAAAACTTGGGCAAGGTTGAAATTATAAACCAACATGTTATCACTCCAGTGCTAATATCAAAATAAATGCAAATTGAAAACAAATGTGAATATGCAATCAGCTTGCATATCAACTTATGCAGTCACCTTCATTTAAAGTAATGTAAACACACGCCCAACCTTTAGGAAATAACAACGATAACACTACACCTTAAGACAGTCCATTGTCTCAAGCTGCTACATAGAGTATGAAAGTTTGACACACTAAATGTGCTACATATCACTATATGAATACACATTAAATCTGCTACCATATCACTATATGCAATACACACTACCAGCCATGTTTCTTAATGGAATTTTATTTTTCATAAAGCATCCATTTTAACACACGAGACGAAACCATTTGATCACCCTTTAGGTATCACCATATTAGTAACATCTAAGGTCCTCACAACTCAATC